>BQNB010133258.1:3568-17205 GCA_026074375.1 Tanacetum coccineum
GATTGTTTTTCCACGGGATTTTACAAATCTTAACTAAAACCGAGAAAATACCAAGTTATTTCACGGGATTTTACAAAGTAAGACAAACCGTAGAAAAATTTTCTGATCAGTGTAATATTTCACAGGAAATGTGACAATGTAATGTTTCGCAGGGTTTAAGTGAATCTAATGTTTTGCAGGATTTAAGTCAATGTAATGTTTTGCACGGTTTATGTAAATTGGACAGGGTTTTGTTTTGAACAATTGACTAGTTTCTTAATGTATATATAAATAATATATAATAATAATATACTACTTATATTAACCAAACTAAACCAAGTGACCCTTGATAAGGTTTCAAGAAAGAAAATCAATAAAATCCGAGTAGTATATGATATTCCCGGGTCGTTTATCCCCAACAAGGAATGCAATGGAAAGTCGAAAGACGGTTTAACATTTGATGCTTGAATGGAACAAAGATTTGATTTGGATTTCTATTTCTACTAAATTAAATGGAAAAACATATAAAATCAAGCAAACAATTACGTCATTTAAAGATTTAAGCTAAAAACGTTAACGAAATTAAAAACAAACGTGACTTAAAACCTAAATTATCGAAATTTAAACCTAAAATGATTTTCTAACTTTTAATAAACCCTAAATGACTAAAATGCAATAACAAAGAAAACTAAACCAAAAACGAAAGCAATTTAAGCTTAAAAACACGATAAACGTGAATGGAATCCAATCCTGTTCTTTAAAAAATCAAAATCTAAAATTTTAACCCTACAAAAATAAATCTAATTTTCCTAAGTCCTAAATGATAAAAGAAATTTTTTAAAAAAAGAATTATATTTTTTTGACTTTTATTTTATTTAATATGAATTAAAAACAGTATTAATGAAATAAAATGATTAAAAATAGTAAACTAAATGAGAAAAATCTAAAAAACCATGAAAAGTACTTTGAAGAGTGCTGAATTCAAGAAAAATAAGAACTTTGAAAAACAGCTTATAAATAAGCTGGAAATAAGCCACAAAGGGCTGATAAGCTTATTGGCCCTAAAAGTGTATAAAGAATAAATGTGGGAGAGTATGACCAGATGGCCCTACTGATGCTAATGGTTAGTGTGTGTTTAGTGTGGGACGTGTGTATGCAAAGGGATAGGTCATGGGTTCGACCCCCATGTCTTTCCTTTTTTTGAAAACATTTTTTTAACTTATAAAATAAGCAGAAATAACAACTTTTAAAAAAGACACTTTTTATAAAACCTAAAAATAAGCTGGGAAAAAACAATAATAAGCAGGCAGAAATGGCTTTTTACACTAAGTTATAAATGACTAACTATAGGCTACTTTTTAAGACTAATAAGCACTAAGGAAAGTTAAATAAGCACAAACAGAAGATGAGCTATGTCTAAAAAGCATTTGCAGACCAAAATTAGCACAATTAAACAAACAATAAGCTCATAATAGCAAATAAGCCTTTTTTGGCCAAAGTTGTTATCCAAACAGCCTGAACAGACACTTTCAAGCTAAAAAAAACAAGTTAAAGGATCCTTAAGGCTTAAAGGCTTATAGGCATAGTGAGCTTATACTATGAGCTTTAAGAATCAGCAAACAAAAAGTATTTTGAAACACAAATAAGCCAAGAAAAATGCTTATGAAAATGGGTACTTACACAGATTTAACACTTTTTGGTTTTTCTTTTTAAGACAAATTGGCTATAAGCAGGCTTAAATTAAGCTAGCTAATAAGCCTTAAATTGAACTCTAAGCTGAAACAGATGCAGATTGACAACTAATGAGCTTATGCTCAAAAATGCAGGCTCTAAAAACAATTATTACTAATCTAAATTTGAGATTAAAAATGGGACTTTTTATAGCTTAAACTGACTTGACAGAGTACTCAAACTAAATGGAAAATACCTATGGTTCTATACTTGGTTCCACTGCATTCAAAAACTTAAAACAAACAAGAAAACGCTTCTTAAAAGGCACCTAATCAACTAATCCAGAATAAGAAAACTTAAACTTATGGATAATACCTTATAACTGATTTTAAGACTTTAAAATTAATAAAAACATATTAGAATTACTTAAAAGAAGCTTGCATAAGTAAGCAAAGTGACCCAAACTGTTTTTATCCAATATGACCCATTTTACATCTTATGCCAAACACCCCTTTAAGAATCAAAATTCTATTTTAAGACTACTTTTCAACGATTAAGCAGAGGTTTGTAAAAACAGATATCCAACAACTGAAATTAAGCAATAAAAAGCAATAAGAGCACAGTAATAAGAACTTAAATAAGCAAACAACAAATTGGCAGATTTAAGCTATTAACGACAGTTTAAAAGAAATACTTAACTAAATGACATGTAAGCAATAAATGAGCACATATAAGCATAAAAGAACACAAATAAGCAATAAAAAGCAGGACATAAGCAATAATAAGCAGATGAACAGTAGATAAGCAAAATTTTGAAAAATAAGAAAATTGAAACTTACAAAGGTCCACAACTTTTGGCAAGGGAATAAGCTCTCAAAACAGCTTATACCAACCTATATGCTTCCTAAAAAGCTCTAACCTAAGGCCATACACAATTTACCTTGCTCCATAAGTGATCTTTGACAGATTCCTTTTTTTTTTGTGATTTTTTATTTTTGGTATTTTTAATGACAGATAAGTAAACACTTTTTTATATAAGCTTTTAATGATTCAAAAGCTTATATATGAGCTTAAAACAGTAACTAAATGACAATTTAAAGTAAATAACAGTATAAAAAAAACTTAAAATTTCAGGAATAAAAATGGTCGAATTAGTTCAAAAGCAAGACTAAGGACAAAAAAACATAAGCTACATTGGCTAATATATTTATACTAAGAACTCTCTGTTTTCTGTGTGAGGAAGTTGAGCACTTGTGCTTTCTTTGTGAGAGAGTCTCAAAAGTCATCTTGTCCATCTATTTTTCTTTGTCCCCAAGGTCTGTGATCTTGACCTTTAATTTCTTGTCTTCTTTCATTGTCGAATTAGGTGTTTGAGGATTGCCAAGGTGGAAAATGTTGTTTTATGAGGTGGGGATAAGGGAGAGTGACATATTTGTTGTGTGGTGAAAGGGGTTTTGTCTGGTTGTGGCAGAGACAGACACACACGAACTGTGTGAGGGAGATATATACAGTGCTTGGCACCATTTTTTTAAATTTGGAATTTATAAGGAAATTGGCAAGATTGCCCCCCTTATTTTGATATGTGTTATTGCAAGTTTAGTCCTAAGGGTGATATAACTTTGGGGATGTTGGCAGGAATGGTCCTCCAAGGTGTATGGTGTTGTTGCAGTGGTGGTCCTTTTGGGACTAACAACGTTAATGGTAAAAGGGTTATAAAGGCTAACGACAGTTAAGTTGTGTTTTGGGCTTATACTTAATTTGGGCCGGTTGTATAGTATAAAAGGGAAATTGGGCCTTTTATATCTTCATAAATGCACTGGGCTGACCCGGTCCACTAGATGGGTGTCGGTGGGCGCATCAAGTGTTTCTTCGGTTTTGGTTTCGGTTTTGACTGTTTGACTTTTTGGGGTTGACTTTGTCTTTGACTTTTCACGCTTTTCCATTCCGTGCTCGGTTTTGTCATTTTTGGCTTCGTTTTTCGTCCTTTTCTCGGATATCCATTTCCTGCACAATATAAGTGAAAACATACAAATACAATGTATTTTTGGTACGTTTTTGGTCATTTAAGTCCGTTTTAATGGATAAATGGTATGTGTAATTAAGCACATACCAACAATTACGTATTTCGCACGTTTGTTACACAACCTGTTTTGCACACCTATTACACTACATAAATCGCATACATGTTCCCAAACATATTTCGCACAACATATTCGCATAACTTGGAAAAATTGAGCAGAGTTTTGTTTCGTGAAGACACATATTTCGCTTGACACAAACACTTGTAATAAATCGCATGTTGATCCCAATGAATAGATCTTTCTAGCCTGTTAAGGGTGGTAGCTAATCTGGATAGATCCAAACTAACTACAAGAGAAACAATGACTATGAACAATATAAGTTATGTGGAAACTAACTTATACTGCTAAGAAGAACAATGAATAAAATAGAATTTTGATTACTATTAATCTGCTAGGTTACAGATTACTAACTATGAATATTTGTGAAACCTGTATTTAACTTATATCTCTAACTAATGCCGTAGGGTTCCTTTTATACACCAAGGAAACCCTAATAGGCTTACAAAACGCATTAAATGATCATGCATATCTATTCCTAATATATCTCATGCATATCATTTAAGCAATACTATCTATATATGCTAGCAGTACTAACTTACTACTAACAATACTAACTCTAACTGACAGTACTAACAATGTACTGGTAGTACTAACTAATTATAACTAACAGTACTAACTACTTAGTCTATTTTTTCTTGAATCTTTAGCATTCTTCACCAGCAGCACTAAGTAGAACTAGCAGTAGTAACTTGTATAAGTAGCAGTACTAAGTTGTAGAAACTTATGAAACCCAACATCGTACGATTTACGTATTTTGGACAATTACATAAATCGCACAACCATTCATAAATTGCACACGTATTTCGCAGACTTACGTATTTCACACCCTTCAAACAGAATGTATTCTGCAGGCTTCAAAAAAAAATTGCAAAAACACTTAAAAATCACCTAAAAACACCCTTTTTGATGTTTTACCTTGATTTTTCTTGTACAACTAAGTATCTTAGGCCTAGATCTTGCTTAAAAGCATAAAATTTAAGGTTTTTAAACACAAAAATCTATGGTTAGATTTTCAAAACCCACAACCCAAAATAACCTAAAAAATTTGATTCTAACAAGAAAAAAACACACACAAACTCACGATATCACCCCATGGTGACTGATACCAATTGTAGGATATCAAACATACAACAATATATGAAAAGAAGTGAATAAATCTAGAGAGAGAAATATGAGGTTGGAACACTTAGAGAGAGAAAGAAAGAATGTATTATCAAATGAACCAACCACCCTCTGTAAGGCATGGAAAGGGTATTTATACTCTTACATCAGACGTGGTCAACATAAGGGGCATTAATGTGTGCTTAAACACATATCATTTACACCCCATAAAACACTATAAATCAGACTAAAAACATAAAATATGATTAATTATATTGATAATATGCTTGGTATGTGTTTTTATGTCTTACAGGTACAAAGGATTGAAAACAAAGAAAAAACGGTAATTTTTGGGTGTGTTTCGATGACATTTTCACGTTTATCGAGATTCAAACGAAGTCATGAAAATTTTCTAAGAACTCCATTGAAAAGAGCATGAAATTACAAATCCAACGGCACCGGCCTTTCTATTCTTAAACCTTTCTTATTTGAACCTTTCATGCCTTATTTGACCCTTATACTTAAATGAGCCCAACCAGGCTAACTAAGGGTTAAAAGTATTTTTGTTGTATACATTTAGCAAGAGGAAGCCAGCTCAGATGGAAAACCAAGACCACCCTAGAGCCCTGCTCGGGAGGTCCCTGGTTTGATTCTCAGCGGGTGCTCTTTTATCATTTTAACTTGGCAGGTTCGGAGCTAGGGTCGTGGTAAGGAGATTGGCTCAAGGTTCGGATGAGGCTCAGGATTGGGTCAGTTGTTAGCTCGGTTACCCGAGCCAACATTATAATAGCTCGACACTATTGGAAGGCCACGTGGAGCCCTGTGGTTGGAGGATCGCAGCTGGCATACGAGGATATTGATATCGAGGCCAATCATTAGGCATTTTGGATGGCTATTTATTGGCGTGAATCTAACGCATAGAGGACAACTTTTTTTATTCACTTTTTTCTTTCATTTTTTAGTAAACTTTTTTTTAGTTATAGTTTTCTTTCCAGCTTATTTCCTTTGTGTAAGTTTCAGCTTATTTTAGTTTCTTGTAAACAACTTATTCGAGCTTATTGTAAGAGGATCTTTTAGCTTATTAATGAAAGATGTTTGAGGTTGCTTAAAGTGCTTATTATCTTATGGCTTAGTATTTTCTCTTCTTTTTCTTTGCTTATTCTGAAAATAAGATTTTCTTTTCTCTTAGCTTATTTTAACGATTTGAATAAGCTTTTCATAGCTTATTCGATTGAACTTAAGTCTATATCACCAATAAGCTTTGGCTTATTTACTCTTATTTTTCTCTTTTCTATTCGTTTAAGCTACCGGCTTATTCAATTTGCTTATTGCTTGTTTTAGCTCTATTCGAAAACAATAAGGAAGACTCAAAGTGCTTATTTCCTTAACTTATTGTATAAGTTTGAGCTTCCTTGAGTTCGAGAGCTTATTTTGTAGTTTAAACGTTTTGGTTAGCTTATTCCCTTTTTTAGTTTTGTTTCTACTCTTAGCTTATTTGCTTTAAAAGCTTTTTTCGATATTTATATAAGGGTGCAACGAGTTTTGATAAGCTCGGCTTATTTTATAAGCCTTTGTCACCCTTTCAATTCGAAAAGCTTATTAGCTTATTGGCTTATTTTTTTCTATATTAAAAGTAGATCTAGTTTTTTTTATAAAAAATTTAGAATAGCTTATTAGTTTAGATCTACAGCTTTTAGCTTCTCGATTTCAAAATACCTGATATTTTGGAATTTAAGCTTTTAGCTTATAGCTTATTCATATAGCTTATTTGTCTTAACCCTTTGTTTGTCTTATTTTTGATGAAATTGATTCTACACATTGGCGTGGAGCTTAAGGGCTGTATAAGCTAGCTTATTTTCTAAGTTTAAAGCTTTTCTAGAGTTACTAGCTTGTTAGTGTATAAAGTTCTAAACTTTATAATCTAATAAGTGAATAAAGTCTATTAGAGAAATAAACTTAGCATTTTTGCTTGGTTTATATAATCGAGCGGTTACATTCGTTTTTGGTTCATCATTTGGTTTTTCCTTCTTTCTCTTTTCAATATTAATTAGTGTAGTTTAATTTAGCTCTTTATGTCTATTGTTGCGAATTTGTTTGCTTGTATGCATAGTGAGTGGATTTTATATATGCTTGTTAAGTGATAAATTGTTTAGTGAATTAAGTGTGGTTATAAAAGTGAAAATATTGATTAGTGATTTTTGAATTACTTAAATTAGCGTTTTGGTTATTCGAACGGGCTAAAGCCGTAAGAATAATTAGGCATTGATTTAGTAATTAATATCTTGATAAAAATTATTTTCAATAAAAACCAACGTTGTGAGAAGATAATTTATTTGAAAGATATTGATTCATCGATAAGGACTTAATTATATATTTTATTCACACTTAAGGATCTAAAAACTTCACTTAGCAAGCATATCCTTTTATATATATCTCTTCTTTTAATTGCTTAGCTTATTGTTATTTTGTATAATCTAGTTTATTATTATTTTAATACTTAGTTTAAAATAAAAATCAAAAATTAAAAGATAATCAAGCATTTAAAATTAGATCATTACGTGAGCTTCAAATTCATCTCTCTTCGCGATTACGACACCTGGTAGATTGAATATTACTTTTCCTAAAGTAATTTTTATATCGGACGGGAAATACTTATATACTATTACTCGACTAGTCGTTACCAACGAATTAAGTTTTTGGCGCCGCTACCGGGGAGAGTTGTACGATTTTCACGTGGTGTTTCGAGTTAATGCCTTGAAGATCCTTTCTTTTGAAAGTTTATTTTCGTACTTATAAAAATAAAAAATCCAAAAATACTTTCTATTTTTCTATCTTTATAAAAATAAAAAATAAAAAATTTAATTTCTATTTTATTTTCTTTAATAAATATTTTAAAAAATCAAAAATTATTTTTATTTTCTTATTTCTTCTTTAGTGCATGAGCTCTCGATCTACTTCAACCGACCTCGTTCCTCCTTTTTCTGATCCCGAAAGCGTTATTCGAAATCGTCGAAGAAATCTTGGTGATCTCTCTCTTTTACTCGATTTTGAAGAAATTAATATGGCTAATAATAATAATAATGTTCAAGGACCACCTCCTGCGGGTCCTAATATTCCGACTCCAGATATCCGTCCGATGGAGGAGTTACTTCAGGCACCTACCGATGGTGTTGGGGATGCAATTGTTGTACCCCCGTTCTTGCTAGTCAGTTTGAGTTGAAGATCGGATTGCTTAATCTTGTTACAGCTATCTCGTTTCATGGTTTTGAAAACGATGATCCTCATTCTCATATCTGAAGGTTCACAAAAATTACTCAAACAATTAAACTTAATCAAGTCCCGCATGACGTTATTAAGTTGATATTGTTTCCGTTTTCTCTTGAAGGAGCAACCCAAACTTGGCTTGAAAAAGTGTCGGAACCAAGATACACTTCACTTCCATAATCAAACCAAGAAATAAAGAGAGAAGTTTAGAGAGATAAACAAGAGAGAGAAAGTGAATGGTTGAATTCCAATAAGTGTGAAATACAAATGAGAACCAACACCCTTTTCCTTGGTGGAAAAGGGTTTATATACCCACTCCACATATTGGGACGTGTGGGCTTATAACTTAGGTCGGGCTCTAGATTACAATGATTTTTTTAACCCAAAACTAGTACAACATCAGATTAATTAACGAGCCCGTTTACCCTTTCTAGCCTATTACAACATATAATTAAATAAAGACCGTGCTTCCTTAATTCGTAGCCAAGCTTCCTTGTTCAGCTTAATATTTTGAGGCTAACAATCTCCCCCAAAGTGAGGTTCCTTACAGAGGTATCCTGTAGATTCTAAGCTTCCATGTTCACAGACATATTTGAGGCTAACAATCTCCCCTAATGTGTGGTCTTCGAATTCCTGAGGTGATATCATGAATCTTGCTTCCTTAGACTTGTTGAGATTGCTTTGTTGTTGAGTTCTTGAATCTTTGGTCTTTATTATGTTGTAGGCTTGTTCCTTCATGCTTTATGATCTTGGATCTTTAGCCTTTGTCATTGTCTTTTGACTTTGTCTTTAGTTCTGAGATCTTTAAATCTTTTCCTTGTTTGTCTTGATCATCTTTGTCACCTTGCGATCTTGTGTCTTGACCAACATGCTCATACTTTGCATCTTCTTGAAAGCTCTCTAATAATCTCTCCCGAAGCTTGGTTTCTAAGGAGTTATCTTTAATATTAGAGTTTGCAGAAGTCTTTGTCTTTAATTCTTGAGCTTTCTTGATTCTTAAATCTTGATACTTATAATATGCCTTTGTAGTTTGAGCATGAGCATGTGGTAATGAATCTGAATCTGCTGGAATGAGGCTGCAACACCATCATTTGTACCTGCATTTAAATGTTAGTGATAAACAATAAATACGGACGAATATGGCTTTGTCATTCGTTAAGATTCGGTTGTATTAACCTCCGGTTCCGTATGGACCGTTTAATAGTATAAATACTATACCTATGATCAGGTAGGTTCAATTTAGAATAACCTCCTTGATAGGGTTTCCAGCTCAAAGTGTTAGATCCTCTAACACAAATGCATTAAATTCACCGTACTTTCTTGTTCTTAATACTGGAACGTCTCAAAGCAGACAACACTATATGAGTGAATCAAATAGTTACTATCTTTCTAATTAAGTCGTCAATTCATTTACTAGACCAAATCGATATCCAGTTGACACAATCTTGATATATACAAAATCTCGTAAGTCACTTACCAAGAGCTTGTTTAATGTTGGCTCAAGCAGGGTTTCCATCTTCACTGTGAATACTTAAGTATCACTCGGATGTTCTAGCAAAATCACAAAGATAATGCGTGGGACTCTTGTTAACAGCTTGTGAACTTATTGGTGTTCAACAAGTGTTTGTCATGAAATGTGTCCTATTGAGATTAATTTATTGATCTCTTGGCTCTAGACTCGATTAGTGTGTTTTGGTTTTAGTACTCGGAGGCTGGAGCAGACTGCCACCTATTCAATATCAACTAACTCGGAGTGAGAAAGTCAATAAAAGTCGTGTGTATCTTCATGACAAATGAGACAAGTTTCTATTGAGAGATACTTGAATGGCTGGGGAGGGTTGTGCATTGCATCACTGGGTCCATGATGTCCTTCTTCAATATCATAATTGAACTTTGTGAAAACTGATAGATTATGTATTGACCCGGTTTCTGCCTAAGGTGTAGGGAGGGCTGCTTGGTTTTCACCCTTTATCCATACATTTCTTTTTCATTCTTCAACCCCTTTAATGCTTACCAAGACGTCATTACTAACACCTTGTTGTGATTGTTCCAGTGTTAGCTCAATTTTAGTTGGAATTATTCCTTATACTCATTCATCTCTAGTCATACCTAAGGACTGCTATTTCTAACTATGGAGTGTCCTTAGGTAGATCCCTCCGGTTCTGGTTGGATCATAGGACTAATACCTAACCTAACCACCTTATGACTTCAGAATCGTCGTGAATTAAGATGTTGTTGGGTATGAGATCGTAACCATAAAACCTTTTTCCAAATAGTATAAATAGAACTTTGAGTCTTTTAGATCACGTATTATTTTCAAGATCACATTTTAATTACATTTCTCCCTTTATTTTAAATACTAATTCACTTAGTTTTTGAAATACATTGTGATTAAAATTTGTCATGGAAATTCTGTAGAGAAAACATATTAGCATGAATTATATGGAACATTAACTTGCTCCCCCTCAATTTTACATATGTTTGACACCAAAACAATGATACCAAGTTGTAAAATGAATATAAAATTAAGGGTTAGCATTGTTGAGCACATAATTTTGAAAGATTAAGAATTGTCATTGAAGAATTCTTGAAATATTGTGCACAACCAGTAAATAATCGTATAACATACAATCTATTGAGTAGTCATTATTATTACTGAGTTGTTATTAAGACTTTTTATAATGTTTCGAATACATAAATATTGTCATGTTATGATGTATCCAAAATCATTAAAACCTTGTTTTTTGAAAAACTCCCCCTCAAACATTGACCCATTTTGAAACTGACACCAAATGTAGAAGAATTATCTTGTAAAACTTTATGAGGGATAGAGTGTTAAACACACAATTTTGAAAGATTGTGAATCGTCAGTGAGAAATTCTTGAAAAATTGTGTTCAACTTTTTGAAAAACCAAATGTTAGAAGACTTCTCTTCTAACTCTAAGGATAAGTGCACTGAAACGTACACTTTCCTTTGTCGTTCGGGTCCGAGTTGCAATCTGAGAGCAATTACAAGTCATGAAGAAAAATTAGAACTGACATGTTTTGAAAGCATTTGAAACTCCTGCTCGAACTTCATTTACACAACTGTTTCAATGTTAATCAACATTTCTAGGTACGTAAATGTTATCGATTCCAAGAGACATGTCGAGAAGATTCTTTTTGTGAAACATTTTTTTGATTTTTTGATTTGGTATTTTCTTTTTAAAATTTTATATTTTTGTATTTTTCTTTTTCCAAAAATATTTACAAGTCGATGTTTGATGAAATATCAAGCAGATTCATTTGTCAGAACCTCCAGTTCTGCTAGAGTCAAACATCTCATACCAATTTGTCTGACAATATACTGAAACCTATCTTCGGGTAAGGCTTTAGTAAACATATCAGCTAATTGGTATTCAGTTCTGACAAAGTACAATTCAGATATACTGTTTTCAACCTGTTCCTTGATGAAATGATATCGAGTATGGATGTGCTTGGTATGGGAGTGTTGCACGGGGTTGTATGAGATTGCTATGGCTGACTGAGAGTCGTAATACAACGGTATTTTGTTGTAGTTGAAGCCATAATCCTTAAGATGTGTCCTCATCCACATTACTTGAGCACAACTTATAGACAACGCCACGTACTCAGCTTTTGCTGATGACATTGTAGTGCAAATATGCTTCTTTGACATCCAACTGACTAATTTATCACCTAGGAATTGTATGCTTCCAGAAGTGTTTTTGCGAGTATCAAGACATCCGACATGGTCGGCATCTGAAAAAGCTGTTAGTTCAAATCCAAAATCCTTCAGATACCAGAGTCCCATGTTAGTGGTTCCTTTTAAGTATCGAAAGATCCTTTTAACCTCTTTGAGGTGTTTTTCAGTCGATCTTGCTTGATAACGTACACAATAACATACTGCTTGCACTATGTCTGGTCTACTAGATGTCAAATACATGAGTTACCCGATCATACTACGGTAGCTTGTTTGCTCTACGAGTTTTCTACTCAAGACTTCAAGTCTGCATCTAATTAGGTTTGGTAGGCCCTTGGTAGTATCCAACGGTATCACATTTATCATACATGTTTTTTAAGAAATCTCTAAAGTATTTGGCCTGATTGATAAAAATACCTCTTGGGGATTGGTGGATCTGAAGTCCTAAAAAGAATTTCATTTCTCCCATTAAGGACATCTCAAATCTACTGTGCATTAGTTTTTCAAACCTTTTAGAATATTTAGGGTTTGTAGACCCGAAAATAATGTCATCAACGTAAATTTGCACAAGTAGAATGTCCTCCCCGTATCTTATCGTGAATAGAGTAGGGTCAATGGTACCTTTAGTAAAACCTTTGGACATCAGGAAATTTGAGAGTTCATCATACCAGGCTCTCGGAGCTTGCTTCAATCTATATAGAGCTTTCCTTAGATGGTAAAGTTTTTCTGGATGATCAGGATCAACGAACCCATCTGGTTGTGCAACATAAACTCCTATTTCAGTAGACCATTAAGAAAAGCCGTTTTGACGTCCATCTAATAGATTGGAAAAGATTTGTGTGCAGCATAGGCGACAAAAATCCGAACAACTTCCAAGCGAGCAACTGAAGCAAATGATTCCTCGAAATCAATACCCTCTTCATGAGCATATCCCTTAGCTACAAGTTGTGTCTTATTGTGAATTACAGTTTGATTTTCATCCCTTTTGTTCTTCCATAACCACTTTAGCTTGATTACAGTCTTGCCAAAGGGTTTGTCGACGAGTTCCTAGACTTGTAGTCTGTCAAATTGATGAAGCTCTTCCTGCATTGCCTCTATCTATGCTGAATCATCCATTTCCTCCTTAATGTTTGTCTGTTCAGTAGTACTCACGGTAAGCGCGAACATACACATTTCAGGATCTGTTGCAAGTTGTTGTATGATTTGCACTGGCTTGGATGGATTTCCACGAACTTGAGTAACGGGTGATCTTTTTTCCATCGGTGTTCATATTGATGAGGTTGGTAGAATGTGTGCATATTTGACGGATCAAAATAGCGAGATGAGGACTCTGCTTGTTTACGTACTGGTGTAATAAAGACGTTGTAAAATTCGTTGTCGTCAACATGTGCATTGTCTACTTGAATTTCTGCTTGATTATCGGTGTTGTTTTCCTCAGTAGTAACAGTTGTAGTTGGAGTGATTGGTTCTGTTGAAGATTGAATATTCGTTGTAGGTGGTGTGTCTTGTTGTTTAGAATTGTCGGTGGGAGAAGAAGACTTGTTGACACTTGAAGTACCTGCAGTGAAAAATTCATCGTACAGAGGACTGAATAGAAGATCCAACTCTTGTTGTGACGGAGCTGTTTTATCTGCTGAGGGAGAAACATTTTGTAGTTGGGGCGCGGGCTAGAGTTGTCATAGTTTGACGCCTTTTGTCGTTGGAGAACGAGGCATGAAGTGTTATTATCAATAGACGTCTCTGTCATCTCTTTGATCTCATCAAACTTAATGTGTATTGAT
>BQNB010133261.1:0-16906 GCA_026074375.1 Tanacetum coccineum
TAACACATGATTAATTATAAGCTAGTTATATTAATTATGTATGACAAAATAAGATTAACCATAAGTGGAAACAATCTTTCAAATTCTTTCCAAATCTTCTCAAATCCAGAAAATCTTTCCTTATTCATGATAAGAAATATTTTGTTCTAGAAGAATCTATTAAACTATATTTAATAAGTACAAAACAATATTTTGTATAGATTTGGGGTTAATCACAAAATGACAAATGTTGTCCCAGCTCCACCCACAGATCCACCAAATACACGGGATGGATCCAGGGTATGGGAGATCCGTGAGTCGCACGAATCATTTCCCTAGGACATATTTAAATTTCAAAAGGTTGCATATAAATACCAACCTTAAGCTTTCATTTTATACAACTCTTGACAAATATTTTTACACACATATTTTATCTTTTGTATATTCAGTGATCATTATACTTGTTACATAATCCATTACAAGTGATCAACTCATTCCACTCTTTAGTAAAGAACACTCAAGAAGACGTCAAGCTTCAAGTGTTATTAGTTTAGTTGTGTCATCACGTTAGTGATAATCATTTATCTTGTATATCTTGTGTTGTGTGTTGTGTGTATCATCTGTGTATGATAGGTTAGTATTTAGGCCACAAAATACATATTGTGTTAGATTGGTTCTATCTCGAAGTAGAACTCGGTATTTAGCTTCTAACCGAAAAAAGTGTAAGCGATGTGTACGGTTTTATCCGCCTAAAGGGATCTTGTTGACATAGTGAAGATAACTCTCAAGTTGGGTACTTGGGGAGTGAAGTTGGTCGAAGAGGAGCTTCGTAGCTGAACCACTATAAATCGTTGTGTTATCGGTTTGATCTTTCTTATCTTTACTTGTTTATATTTCATAGATTAGTTACTTACTTATTGCATCGCTATCATATACACTTGTGTATATCTCTAGAGTTCACATAAGTCGACAATCTAAGTTTTAATTTTAAAATGGTAAAACTATTCAACCCCCCGCCTTCTAGTTTCCACACAATCATAAAAAAATGATAACGAGACGCGTCGTATTTTCTACGATGCATAAAACGCTTAACGGTCACGCGATCAAACGTTGACTCGCGAATCGGTTAAAAATAAAATTATGAAATTTTCTCCAAATCATTTGTAATAAAATACGAAAATAATTATCTACGATAATAAAAATTTTAAATGTCGACGTTCAATCATAGAAACTAATAATTATGACGTCGAATCCGCGATCGTCATACGCGTCGTAAAACTCGGGTTGTTACAAGGAGCGTTAAGTCCAGGGCTAATAAAAAGAAGCGTGTTTCTAAAACTGAATGTAATGCTGATGTCATACACTCTATGTTAAATGCAAATTCTAAATCTGTTTGTGCTATCTGTAATGAATGTTTGTTTGATGCAAATCATGATAAATGTGTTCTTGATTATGTTCATGATGTGCACGTGTTGTCTAAATCTAAACCTACTAAGTGTAAAAATAAGAAGCAAATATGGAAACCTACGGGTAAAGTGTACACTAAAATTGGTTATAAATGGAAACATACATGACGGACTTTCACTATAGTTAGAAATTAGTGCCCTTTAACTAGGTTCACCTCTACTAAAGTAGTGCCTCTTAAGGAAACCACTATAAAATCAGTTCCTACACCAACTCAAGGACTTAAGGTTTACAATAGGAGACCCAAAGAAACAACATCTGTAGGTTCGAGTAGTAAATCTACGATTAAAAAATCTATGATTTCTAACAACCAAGAACCCACTCAATTTGGGGGTCCACTGTTTCCAATGTTCCTTCTTCTTCTCTTATCGATTTTAGGTTGTCCAAATTGTTCTCTGGTATTTGGACTTCGGATGCTCTAAGCATATGACCGGAAACCGCTCTCAGTTCACCAATTTCGTCAACAAATTTCTTGCTACAGTCAAGTTTGGTAATGATCAGATTGCTAAGATAATGGGTTATTGTGATTATCAAATTGGGAATGTTACCATTTCCAGGGTTTACTATGTTGAGGGACTCGAACACAATCTATTCTTTGTTGGACAATTCTGTGACTCGGATCTTGATGTAGCTTTTCGTAAACACACATGTTTTGTTCGCAAACTTGAAGGTGTTGACCTACTCATAGGATCTCGGGGAACTAATTTGTATACAATGCCTATTGGCGATATGATGAAGTATTCCCCAATCTGTCCCTTGTCAAAGGCTTCTAAGACTAAGTCTTGGTTATGGCACAAATGTTTTTCACACTTGAACTTTGGCACCATTAATCAACTGGCTAAACAAGGTCTTGTTAGAGGTCTCCCTAAACTGAAATTTGAAAAAGATCACTTGTGTTCTGCATGTTTGTTGGGAAAAAGCAAGAAATACTCTCACAAACCAAAATCTAAAGACACCAACAATGAAAAACTTTATTTGTTGCATATGGATCTTTGCGGGCCAATGCGTGTCGAAAGTGTTAATAGGAAGAAGTGTATTCTAGTAATTGTTGATGATGACTCTCAATTTACATAAGTTAAGTTCTTGAGATAGAAAGATGAAGCTCCTGAGTTCATCATCAAATTTTTGAAAATGATACAAGTTTATTTGAATGCAACTGTCAGGAATATTCGCACATATAATGATACAAAATTTGTTAATCAAACTCTGCGTAGCTATTATGAAGATGTCGGTACCTCCCATGAAACATCAGTGGTGCGTACTCTACAACAGAACGACGTTGTTGAAAGATAAAACCGGACCTTAGTAGAGGCTGCTCGTACCATGTTGATTTATGCTAAAGCACCATTATTGTGGGCAGAGGCAGTTGCCACGGCTTGTTACACCCAGAATAGTTCCCTAATACGTCTTTGTTACAAAAAAACACCATATGAGCTCCTACATGACAGAAAACCAGATCTTTCCTACCTTCATGTATTTGGTGCACTTTGTTATCTAACTAATGACAGTGGAGATTTGGGCAAGCTGAAAGCTAAAGCTGATGCTGGTATTTTCATTGGATATGCTCCGTAAAAAAAAGCTTACCGGATTTACAACCGACATACCAGACGGATTATGGAAATAGTACAAGTGGACTTTGATGAGCTGACAACAATGGCTTCTGAACAAAGTAGTTCAGGACTCGCACTTCATGAAATGACTCCTGGAACACTCAGTTCAGGACTCGTGCCACAACCTCCTTCTTTAACACCTTTTGTCCCACCAACAAGGAATGATTGGGATACACTGTTTCAACCATTGTTTAATGATTACTTCAATCCTCCACTATGTGTTGATCATCCTGTTCCTAAAGTGGCTGCATCGGAACCTGCTATTTCAACCGGTACACCTTCCTCAACTTCTGTTGAAGAAGATGCACCATCACCAAGTACTTCAAAAACTCCTTGAGAATCACTATCCATTGTTATTACTCCCGGTGATAAAGAAGCTGATCATGATATTGAAGTTGCACACATGGATAATCATCCCTATGTTGGTATTCCAATTCCAGAACCAAGTTATGAGAATCCTCTTCTCTGGTTCTTATTCCAAATAATGTGCCCATACTAAATCAACCACGTGCACACATTAGTAAATGGAACAAAGATCACCCGACTGATAATGTAATTGGCGATCCTTCTAGACCAGTCTCCACTCAACATCAACTACAAACTGATGCCTTGTTCTGTGATTTTGATGCTTTTCTTTCTTCCGTTGAACCAAATAGTTATAAAGAAGCATTAACAGAATCCTTTTGGATTGAATCCATGCAAGAAGAACTCAATGAGTTTGAACGTTTTGAAGTTTGAGAGCTTGTACCTCGTCCAGATCGTGTTATGATTATTGTTGTGCGGTTGTCGTAGGACTTCTACACGAGAAGTTTTACAACTCCCTAGGCAATGCACCTAATCGTTGTAGTGTAGTATGGGCAAGACTCGGGGTTGTTTATCGTTCACTTGAGGAATAGGTTAGGAAGGCTTGATCACGGTCTAACAAAATTTTAAGGGTTGAAGGAAGATTCTTTTTATATTTTTGTATTTTATGGAAAGCAAGTAAATCATATAATTAGAGACAGGTTTGGTTTTAGCTATTTAAACTAAACAATAAACTAACTACTGGTGATAACAATAAGATAAAAGATTATGCTTATTTAATCATGTATAACTCCCTAGATTGCTTCTCCTAGTGTTGTTGCCTTGTCACACTTGTGATGATCTATGTAACTATTTCCTAAAGCATGAACGAATTACACGAACCCGCCGTCTACTTAGTATGCTGCTAAAGCAACGCACATGCAAGGTAGTATGAAGACTATTACACTAAGTGCATGTAAAATACATTAAAAGTGGATCAACCATATTAGGGGGCAAGGTAGTATGAAGACTGTTACCCGATGGTATCCTTTCTACACAATCACATTTCCCTAGACATATCAACAACGATTATAGACAGAAAGCTGGTTTTCTAAGACCTAACGTGCACATCATCACAGAAGATCATCACTTAAGAATTTCGACATTCTAGGTGTATCATACCAATCATAAAATAAACATAATAATAGGTTTAGCCAAGCATGTTAAGAATAAAGCAAGAGCAATAAATCACACAACACATAGACATATTGAACGATTAAGTTAACCTTACTTGATTAAAACATGAATTGGAAGAGGTACAATAGGGGTTTTAGGCCCTAAAATAGTCTCCTACAGTTGCTAAACGAACTAGGGTTCGTACCCTCTTTTTATTCTAAAGTTACACACTCAAAACCCTAAATTCGGGTTTATATATATAGGAAAATCGTTGTAACGGCGTCGCATTTTAATTGTGACGCCGTCATGAAAAAGAATATTCTAGATAATGGGTTGGGTTGTGTGCTCTGACGTCGTCTTGGAATCTCGTGACACCGTCTTGATCATCGTTGTGACAGTGTCACGTTGTATTTGTGACGCCGTCTATAGCCAGTGTAGAGAAATTCTTGAGCAATGTTGGTGTAGGTCCGTAGTCTTGTCTGTTTCTTCTCTAAATAAGCCCAAGTCACGTATATTTCCTCCAAATGCCTTCCAAACGTAAAATACCTGAACAAGAATGATTAAGTACCTATTTTGGGCATAAACACACGATTTAGGGGGTTAAACGACCCCAAAAAAGTGTATAAAATTACACCTCATCAAATACCCCTACACTTGGGATTTGCTTTTACTCAAGCAAATGGGCTTTTCTACCTAGACAATAACAATATGAGGGGTCATTTTACCTACTCTTTAAAAGTATTTTACAACACAACCTTCTAGACCTCGTAATTAAAAGCACGGAAAGTATACACTAGCACCTCACATAAGTGTTTGGGATTCTCTCTTTTACTCGGGTGTATAATAAATTATAACATAAAGGGGAAACGGAAAATCAACACTCATTACATGTCATAGCATATAAATTACCATAGGCTTGGTAAAGGATCAAACCTCCACCGCTAGGTGCAAGCATTATTCATTACTATCTAAGAGGTTTTTTGAAAGGGTTATGGGGTGTAGGTGTAAGATAACATATAATGGAAACGGAAACGGATGGGATACATTTAGGTGGCTTTAGGTGAATTTAGAGTGGAAGGGTTAGTTAATTATTTACATGAATACATGCTAGTTTGGTTGCTAAGCCAAGACTCGGACGATGATATACAAACTCTACACAACTCTACATCAATCTCTTTCTTTTTCTTTTCTCATTTTTTTTAAATAACATAATACATCACATAGGGTTTATAATACGTACCCCTACACTTGAGCTTTTACATGCTCGATATTTACAATCTATCTAATGATCCGATTTAAGGTGGATCAAAATAACATTGATATCATTTGACAAACATATGGGGGTATTGACTTAACTTTTCTTCCTTATTCTTCCACGAAATAAATACTACCATGAATCCCAATCGTCCCAAAACAATATTTACAAGGATAGACTTAGCACAGTGTACGCAATAATTAACTTGGGTTAAAACACAATAATGTACTAAAAGCGAGTACATATAAGGTAGGCTAAGGTTTTTGGGTGTAACGATTGGTTTAAGGGTGACAATGCTCTTCATTAATGATCTGGAATCCACCAGAAAATTACGAGAACCGTGAAAAAGGATAGGCTCGGAGGGTTGTACTAGGGGTATCCTGCACTAATAATGAGTGCATGGCAAGGGTGTGGGATAGTTATATGATCGATGTGACCATCATAACAATTATAGGTTTAAAACATGGGTTAATCCTAATGCCTCTTATCAAGCAAATCCTAATACTTACTATACGGTCTCGGGATGCATCACAATAACAAGTTCTAGAATTTAATATGCTATCGGTACACTCATATGAATTTTACTAACACCAGACATTCTAGAAAAGGCGACAAGGCAATGCATACATGGTCGTAACGATGAAATAGACATGCACGCCTGCAGATCAACCTTAACTCGAACCGGGTAAAGATAAAATCATCTTGGGTTACCAACGATGGGTACCCGAATTCCTAAAGATCTAAGGGCGAACCTCACATTTTTGGGGTGGAATTCTGAGGGTTATTGTGCTAGTCATATAAATTCCTATCCATGAGACGCTATTAATACTCGGTTTTCGTCGGTATGTGTCATAAAAAAAATTAAATTTGGGTAAAAATCACCTTTTATGCTATGTTTTGATATATTACCCATCATTTTAAGGACAAAGCAAATGGCAAATGAAAGAATAGTTTCTAAGGCTTATTTCCCCCTTACACTTAAGTTGAACATTGTCCCTAATGTTCTATAAAAGTACCCGTTGAAACGAATAAAGGGAAAAGAAAACAAGTAAAAGAAACTAGTACTCCCCTGGTTTGCTCAATAATGAAGAAGAAACATGCGATAACCAGTTAAATCGTCCTCCGAGAATCATCCAATGAAACTTCCTAAGAACTTCCAAGCTTCTTCTCATCAAATATAACCTGTAATCAAGTACAAAGACAACTATTTGGTTTTAATATACTTTACCGGGGTAACCCTTTACCAAAAAAAAAAAATTTTAATTTGGGTTAAAACTTACCTCTTATGGATATGTTTCGATTTATTACCCATCATTTAAGGACAAGCATATAACAAATGAAAGATAGTTTCTATGGCTTATTTTCCCCTACACTTAAGTTGACATTTAGAAGTACTATTAAACGAATAAGGGAAAGAAAACTGGGAAAATAAACTTAGATACTCCTATTGGTGTACTCAATTAATGGTTAAGAAACATGCGATAAACTGGTTAAATCGTCCTATGAGAATCATCCAATGAACTCCTAAGACTTCCATGCTTTCCTTCTCATCAAATATATCATGTAATCAAGACAAAGACAACTTATACCAAAGCATAATGGTGGATTTATAATATACCAATATGAATTTAGGGTTTGAGTCGATAGATAGGGAGAGAGAATTGTTAAACTCATTAGTTTTTGCAGGTTTATAACAGAAGAATACATATATTAAATGTTGTGCAAGTTTTATTTTCAAAATTAATTAAAAAAACTTTAAGTTTTTGAACCTAGGCGTTGACTCCCGTCTGGGTTTGGTGAACCCCGTCTACAGGTGTCGTGGTGACTGAGGGCGTGTTAATGTGATGTAGTTCTACAGTCTGTGAAACAATTTTGATGCTTTTGATAAAAAAAATTTCCTGCACTTGATTCCATAAGTTAATTCTTGTAAAAATTGCTGCATAAAACATGAGATTTAACAATTTAATCATATAACTCAAAACTGACGCGAATTAATCTAAACAATTCATTTAACATGTTTGAATTGGCTAAACGAAGGATAAATTCCACTACACTTGTTGTTTGCAAACTACACTTTGATGTAAGTAAGACGAGGTTAATGACAATACAAAAGCATATTACAAGGATGTTCAACATAATAAAACAAACTATGAAGAATTAAAACACACATGACATTAATTAAGCTAATTCATAATAGAAATATTCATAACAAGAGTCAAAGTGTTCAAGTCCTAGAAACTATTACAAACCATAATTGTTCGAATGACAAGGGATGAAAGTAACCATACGAATAAACAAGAGTGATCAAGGAGGAGCCTTATGTCGAGGGTCGGGGCGGTTGTATAGCCGGGAGGCATGTGTCCCTGATAGCTATAAGGAGGGTAGTTGGCTTCGAACCCATGAAACGGATCAATCTAGAGGTATGGCTCAAGATTGTCGCAGGTCGACAGGTACTAAAACTGGCAAACGGTGTGCTCATACATCCAATTGGCTCTTTGGTCTTGTTACCCATCCAAGTGTCGAGCCTTCATCATCGCTCGTCCTGTTGACACATCCATTATGTTTGATGGACTTGCCATTTACCTTGGCTCATGCTGCAGTAAATGTCCGCGGAGCCCCCAATCCCATCGTTTCCCCTTTCTTCATCGCCTTCCTCATCATCACCTCTACCTTCCCCCGAAACCCCTCTAGTGGCTGGCCAACAACACTTACCTTCTTGGAGTTCCATGATAACCCTCATCTTAATCAATAATGTTTTCCTATAGACATGAAGAAGGGGCTCACGGTTCAACACACTTACCAATTCATTGGTGAGAAAACCAAGAGATCGAGTTATCTTTGTTACAAACATTCCCCCAAAAATCACAATCTTATCTCTTACGCTCTTTAGGTACTTAGCGAGCCAATAGGGGATGTTACAAATAACCCCTTCCCCAAAGATGCAATAGAGATAGAACAAGTCAATTTCAGTGACACGATTGGTGGTTTCTTCCTACCGGTAATGGTCATTGTGATGCACCGATGAGCAAGCTTGATCCTTGGGTTTCTAATAGACTTAGCCTTTGTATTCCCTACATTATATCCGCCATCACCAATAGTAGGCCAAAACAAATGAATAAAATGGGTGGCATTAACCGTTTCCGCATTTCTCAAACCACTAAGTGTTGAAACATCTCGGGACTCCCTCTCGGAGTATAAACTAACCCTTCATCTAACTCAGAGGTGCATTCCTTTCCACTCCTCCGATATAACATTTGATGCACTTGTGTAGAGGGTCATACTACAAGGGGTGGCTATCAACTCAATAGAGGCAAAGGATTTCGCGGAGTAAGCTAGCGTAAAAATGGTCGTTAATTGGTAATGGTTGCCATGTAGCCCGGAAAAAACATACTCTACTCCTCTTCTCTTGTCCTCCTCGTTCCTAAGATAGACTGATTTGGTATGCTCCTTTTCTAAGTCTGACAGTGAATCGTATTATTCTATCTTATGGGGCATCTTATAGGCAACTTCATCGGTCCCGTTAATGAATCTTACAACTCCTTCGGGTGGGTCATGAGTTATTATAAAAGGTCTCCCTAGTACCACTTGTGACAACCTATGGTCTATGATTGAACTAATATCCTCGACAATTATGAAGTCTACGACATAGGTGAAGTTTCCTATGAAGACATGCATCCCTTTTATCCTTCCTGTGAAATTGCTAATTCCTCCATTTGCATCTTCCCTAGGGTCAAGGTTTCTTCTCATGATCCAGTTGTACATCATTCGGGTCATAATATTAAGAGGAGAGTTAAGGTCGATGTAAGCTTTTTCGATATGCACGTGTTCAATATTGCACGAGATCTTAAGGTTGTAGGGGCATCCTTCTGTAATGATAGGGTTTCTAAGAAATATTGATGGGATTGGGCCACTCATTAGGTACCTATGATAGGTTAGTTCATTCCTAGTTGGGAAAGTGTCGAAGTACTCCACTACTGTTTCTTTAGTTGTTGCCCCTTCTCCTTTATTAGGATCCTCATTTTGGGGTTCATCATCGTCTCGTATGATCTCGATGAACATCACTTCTCAATCATCCTCATTAGAGCAGACAAATTTTGTATTGGAGGATTGGGGAACCAACCCGAGCGATTCAAGCATCAAATTTAGATTCCATACCTGTTTTGTGGCGATAGAAGCTAATAGATCAGGTTGTGGGTGTGGGCTAGAGTTGGTTTCTCCGGGGTTGTCTTCTACTTGCTCGACTTCTAGCTTATTAACTTGGGATTCATCGGGCTGCTTGAGGTGGATTGTGATGATGTTGATTGAACTATGGATTTGTGTTGAGCATTGCGGGTCCATTATTGGGTAATAACAAGCAGACAAAACTGGATAGGTCCCCAGTTTTGGGTTCTTAACCGTATCACTAGGTAATGTGCCCACTATTTGATCGGTGATGGCTTTCAACACAATATCTATTTTGTTGGTCATCTCACCTTGTTGTCGTTTGAAATTGGCTTTAAACTTGGACAATCTAGCATCTTGAGATGCCATAAACTTGGAAACCAGTCCTTCTATATTTGATTGATTGTTAAAATTTTGAGGACGGTTGTTGAAGGAACGGTTCGAGATTGAACTGTTGGGTTGGAACCGGTTAGGTGAGTTTGAAAAATTATTTTGAGAATTTTGAGGTTGTCTCCACCTAAGGTTCGGGTGACTTTTACAGGACGGATTATAGGTTTCACCAAGATTGTTTTGCTCGGGCTTAAAGGTATACCACTTACCTCCCGCTTTATCGTAACGCGAGGATGCGTACTCAACAAAGGCTTGTTCAGGGTTTTCCATGCAATTCTAAGTGTCGTGGGGACCACTGCAGATTTCACATGGGGTAGTGATTTTGTTTACTTGGGTAGGTTGTGTCGAACCAAGATGAGCTTCCATCAAGCGTTGGACTTGATTTTCAAGCTTGATTAGACGGCGGTCGGATGTACTCGGGACATCTTGAGGCAAAGTGATTGCCTTGACCGGCTTAGCGAAATCCCTTAGGTCGTTCCAACTTTCGTTGTCATAGAGGGCGAGGTCCTCTAATATTGCCCAGGATTCTTCAGGGTTGAGGTCACGAAGCTTACCACCGGCCGATTGGTCAATGGTTCATCTTGTGACGGGATTGACATGGTCATAAAAAATTTGGACTTGGAGCCAAAGGTCTATGCCATGATGAGGGACTTTTTGGAGTAAGTCCTTGAAACGAGTCCATGCTTCGGATAAAGATTCTCCATGATGTTGTTGGAACATCAGGATATCATTGCGGAGTTTTGCGGTCCTTCCCGGTGGAAAGAATTGAGCAAGGAATCGGGTAGTAAGATCCTCCCATGTGGAGATGGATCCTGCTGGAAGGCATTCAAGCCAATTGCTAGCTTGATCGCGTAGGGAAAATTGAAATAAACGCAGGCGCATTCTTTCCCTATTTTCACCGTCAAGGTCAAGTGAGTCCACAAGTTTAAGGAAATCCTTGAGGTGTTGGTTTGGATCCTCGGACCGAAGTCCGTGGAATGAGTATCCGTTTTGCATCAACCGGATGGTGTCAGATCGAATAGGTACCATGTTGTTCCCTACGGGGAGCCCAATGGTGTTCCTGTAGCCCTCGTAGCTTGGTTTAGAGTAATCTCCTAGAGTACGGATAGGATTCTCGTCTCCCATGGTGGTTGACGAGAATGGGTTACGAAACAGATAACACGAAGAAAAGATAGACTACAAGAAAGCTAATATGCGGGAATTAAATTTTACTTGACAGGATTCAAGCAAGTTGAACTAAGCTAAACTATGATCAATACCTAACTATTCCCCAAGCGGCGGCGCCAAAAACTTGATGTGCGGTCGTCGTAGGACTTCTACACGAGAAGTTTTACAACTCCCTAGGCAGTGCACCTATTCATTGTAGTGTAGTATAGGCAAGACTCGGGGTTGTTTATTGTTCAGTCGAGAAATAGGTTAGGAAGGCTTGATCACGGCCTAACAGAATTCTAAGGGTTAAGGGAAGATTCTTTTTGTATTTTTATGTTTTATGGAAAGCAAGTAAATCATATATTGGAGAGGTTGGTTGGTTTTAACTATTAAACTAAATAATAATCTAAATTAATGGTGATAACAATAAAATAAAAGACTGTGTTTATTTAATCATGTATTACTCCATAGATTGCTTCTCCTAGTGTTGTTGCCTTGTCACACTTGTGATGATCTGTGTAACTATTTCCTAAAGCATGAACGAATTACACGAACCCGCCGTCTACTTAGTATGCCGCTAGAGCAACGCACATGCAAGGTAGTATGAAGACTATTACACGGCCCCTAGGAGTACACTAAGTGCATGTGAAATATATTAAAAGTGGATCAACCATATTAGGGGGCAAGGTAGTATGAAGACTGTTACCCGATGGTATCCTTTCTACACAATCATGTTTCCCTAGACATATCAACAGCGATGCAGACAAAAGCTGGTTTTCTAAGACCTAACATGCACATCCATCACAAGAAGCAACACCACTAAGATCTACATTCTAGGTTTCATACAATCATAAATAAACACAATAGGAGGTTTAGCCAAGCATGTTAAAGATAAAGCAAGAACAATAAATCAAACAACACATAGACATATTGAATGATTAAGTAAACCTTACTTATTAAAACATGAATTAGAAGAGGTACAATAGGGTTTTAGACCTAAATATCCGTCTTCTTTACAGCTGCTAAACGAACTAGGGTTCGTACCCTCTTTTTATTCTAAAGTTACACACTCAAAACCCTAAATTCGAGTTTGTATATATATGAAAAACGCTATGACGGCATCACGTTTTAATCGTGACGCCATCATGAAAGAGAATATTCTAGAAATGGGCTAGGTCGTATACTTTGACGCTGTCGTGGAATCATGTGACGCCGTCTTGATCTTCGTGGTGACGGCTTCACGTTGTATCTGTGACGCCGTCTCCAGCCACTGTAGAGAAATTCTTGCTCAATGTTGGTGTTGGTGCGTGGTCTTGCCCGTTTCTTCGCCAAATGAGCCCAAGTCACGTGTAACTCTTCTAAATGCCTTCCAAATGAGAAATACCTGAAAAGGAACAATTAAGTACCTATTTTGGGCATAAATGCACGATTTAGGGGGTTAAACGACCCCGAAAAAGTATATAAAATGACACCTCATCAAACTGTAGTATCAAATCCAACTAAAGTCAAACCCAATATCAAAATCCATCAAATTTAAACAATGAAATACAATAAAATAACAAAATGTTTTGCTAAAAGAGGAAATATTCATTTCAGATTTGTTACCTAAATAGACATGTTTCCCATAATCCATACAAATAACATAAAAGGCTGTTTGCTTTTTTTTATGGATAATAATTTTGAGAAATGAAAATAACATAAGTTCTTTAGCTTTTTTATGTTTTTCAAAAACCGCCGATTTTGATTCAACCCTGTTTGACCCATATATCAAAGTCACCCGTTCGACGTTCGCCTACTAAATCGATTATTAAAACTATTTATTTCTATTTTCGTGTTTTTTAGTACCTTAGCTTCTCAATCAACTCCTCAAGACATCCAAGTCTCTATAACATCAACACAGTGAAAAAAAAGATAAAAAGGGAACATACCAGGTTTGGTTATAGAAATCAGCCTAAGTTGAACACAAATAACACACAGAGTTCCAAACTATGTAATCAGGGAAAAATGAGGCTCAGATCTGCAAATGTAGAAACGGGTGTCATGGCTGCAACCACTTCACAGGTGTGGTTTCCGCGCTAAGATACGTGCGTCCGTAAAATGCCGAAAAATATCATCATTGGCCGTTATTTAACTGACAACGTCTAAATATCGAAATTATTTTTTATCTTTTCTTTCTGTGGGTCGTTGATATCATGAGAAAGAAGATACCTGAATTGCATTAAGCATTTTGGAATGATAAACAGCTAGAGCCCAGATTGAGCCTCTCGATTTCCATGTATAATAATCAATACCTGAAACTTCTTCCCATCAAACTAAAATCACAGGTTATCTAACACATTCCACCACTTCTCCGTTTATTTCCAATACTGATCGTGAAATAACCACCAAGCGATTAAATCGACACATTCCTAAAACATACACCAATTTAACTCTACTATTAAAAAATTGTCATGGTTGGAAACTGACCTAATCGGTAAGACTTGCCCCGCCAAAAGACAGGTCTAGTATCGGCCGATATCCGATAGCTTTTTACATTATAAAAAACGAATGCACAAAAAGATCATCACGACTGGTGTTTCCTTAGTACTCCCATTTAACCTCAAATAGGTATAAAATGAGGATGGGATATGTGTCTATGAGGCTCAGATATGCTAAAAATGGAAAAAGCGAATACATTCGCCATGGCTACAAACCCAACAGGTTGCCCCGCCAAGAAGCAGACAATCACGACTTTGATCGAACCTGCTCAAATTCATCACAACCCTTTATAATCGATATGAACTGATAGAGAGATTAACGTTCAATCGATACAACTACAGACACCACAAAAGTGTGGGTTGTTTTGAAATTAAAATGTCTAGATATGCCTGACACAACACACATTAAAGAGGATAGACCCGCCATGGTTGTAAGCCTAATAAGTTGCCCCGCCAAGATACGAGTAATCTCAGCTTTAATGACACTGATGCCTTATAAATAAGCCATAGTCCCAATAGGTTGGCCCGACCCGTACTCGACACGCTGCCATTTAATGCTTGACCTAAATACCTGGCCTGATACACGTAACGGGACACATGTTAAAACACAAACACACCAAACATAACCAATCCCAACTCATCCTAACCCGTTCTACCTTTTTTTATCTCAAACCACACAGGTGCCAAACTCAGCATGATATGCCTGCCATGGCTGCAAGCTCAATGAGCCTACCCTGCCATGGGTAGGCATCCATTTATTTTAGAACCGAAACCAATCACCACATCTGGCTGCAACCATAAACCAAAGCTGGTTACCCCACCAAGAAAGTGGAGCCGGAAGCCGTACATTTTAGAGTATAAATACGCCGTCAGAAATCATTAGCATCTTAAACAACATCTTCAAGAATGTATGGCATGATCTGTATTCGACCCAATTTTTTTTAAAAGCCACACAAAATTATGTCATACAGGTAGCAAAAAGGCGACACGTATCCCCTGAAAGCAAATACTATAAGCTCATAAGGGCTGGCATACCATGGCGACATCCATTTTTAACCAAATAGGCAGGAAACACACAACTCACAAACAACACTAGCCACTAAAATGTATAAAAAAACAAAAACAACAAAAACCATAGATCATAACAAAACCCTAATTCCAAACCTCGACTTCCAATAATTTGCAAAACACAAAAAAACATAAAGTTTATAACATCCAAAAAAACCCAAATTGAAACCCTAACAGATCAACAAAACCCTCCAAAATGAAACCCTCACAGTGCATTACAACAAAATTCAAATTAGCCAATAACTAAATTCAAATAACATTGATTTAACAAAATGTTATAAACAAAATTCAAACAAAAGTCGCAAACCTCGAATTGATTTCTTCTCCTTTTTTGGATGAGATAAATGACAAAGATGTATTGACCATAAAGTAAATAAAAACAAACCTTTTAAGAAGATGAATCTGTTTTTTCATACGCCTAAATCCACCAAAATGAACCTGTTTTTTCATACGCAGTTGGCAAAACATCATCACCCCTTTTTCTTCTTCGTTCATCAGCCTCATTCTCACTTTCTTCCACAGGGTAACAACAATAATCCCCTCAATATTCTTTGGGTTTTGAGAGAGAGGGTGGGTAGAGAAAAAAGATATAGGCGGTGTGAGTTTTTATGTTTGGTGTGTTTGTGTTTTAACACGTATCCCATTACGTGTATAAGGTCGGGTATTTTGGTCAAGCATTAAATGCCAGCGGGTCGAGTATGGGTCGGGTCAACATTACATAGAGTTAGGACTTTTCGTTAATGCACCCGGGGTTCTTTCCATCTTTTGGCGGGTCAGACTCGGGTTGGGTCACACAATTAATGCAACCCGCGTTTCGTTATAATTGTAAGGTGTTATAATGTTTCATTTATGTCACTAGAAGTTACTTATTCATCGCAATGGGATTATTTTATATATAAATTTTGCAAGTTTAAATCCTTCAGATATTTTTATAGAAACAAAATAACATTGTTTGATTTACATTTAAACTTTGTAGCCATCTCTTAACAATAAGATGTGTTAGTTAGATTTAAACACGAAGTATATTAAATGGAACAAACAACACCTAAGTGCGTATAGTGCATCATGACATAAACACATACTATCATGCAAGTATATAAGACTAGAATCATAAAAACGTGTATGGTCAATTGATTGTATAAAGACATTCCACTAAACGTTTACCACAGCTCCAATATTTACAAGTAAAGATCGGGTGAACAGATGAGGGTATTCAGGTTTAGATGATCAAGGAATGTGGTTCTAACTCAAATTTACACGGTCAAACCACAATATCCCGTAAATGTTTCAGAAATTTTTTTAAAGCCACCACCAAAATATATAAATAGTGAAGTTTAAATTTGGAATCTCATATTAAAATGTAACACTAGGTTAACTTGTAGATAGTTTATATGCACCAAGATTCATTACTGATGTGTAGAAGTTGACGCATTTATACGTATTTATGTGTGTTCATATGGGGAAAATTTTCACAAAATGACATGTATCCAATCAAAATCTTTTTGGTCATTTCTCTTTCTTTCTTTTTGATTAACATCTCCTTATTAATGCATGCCACATCATTTTGTGAAACTTCTTTTGTGAATCTTTTTGTGGATGTAGCATCCCTCTATTATTATTATTATTAATTACATGATAAATGTTGGTTGGCTCAGACTCATTTGTAGGTTTAAGGTTTTTAGCTAGATTATAAATATTGCTTGCCTCGAACTCATTTGTAGATTTAGGGTTTTTAGCGTTTATGGCGGGGCTAATTTTTAATATTTTCTTTTTTTGTATGATTCGGGGAAAAAAATTTTGCGTTGGGACAGGCTAATTTTTTCCCGAATATTTTCTTTTTTTGGGACGATTTTGTAAATTTTTTTACGGGAATTTTTATGTAAGAAAATCGTAAA
>BQNB010133262.1:0-13933 GCA_026074375.1 Tanacetum coccineum
AATCGTCTTTCGATTTTCCATCTCTAGCCTCGTTGGGACATAACGACTCGGGAACACTCTATACTGCTTCCGGTTTCATTGCTCTCGCGGATTCTGATCCTTGTCGTATTTATATTATTATATATATTTATTTAAAGGGTTAGTTTTAGCGAGTCAGTGTCTTTGGTATCCGAAGGATTCTTCCTTTGCACTAACAGCATTTGCAGATGCGGATCATGCTGGTATTCAAGATACACGCCGTAGCACATCTGGCAGTATACAACTTTTGGGTGATAGACTTGTAAGCTGGTCGTCTAAAAGGCAGAAAAGCACTGCGATATCCAGTACATAAGCTGGATATATTGCTTTGTTCGGTTGTTATGCTCAAGTCCTTTGGATGAGATCACAACTTACCGACTATGGCTTTGGATTCAATAAAATTCCAATGTACTATGATAAAAAAAAAGCGTTATTGCCTTATGCTGCAACAACGTTCAACATTCCAGATCTAAGCATATAGACATCAGGTTTCACTTCATCAAAGAGCATGTTGAAAATGGTGTGATCGAACTTTACTTTGTCAATACGGAGTATCAATTGGCGGACATCTTCACTAAAGCTCTTGGCCGAGAAAGAATTGAATTTCTAATCAACAAGCTGGGTATGCGAAGTTTTATGCCGGAGACTCTGAAAAAGTTGGCAGATGACGTTGACGAATAGTGGTGGTACCTATTCGAATATCCTTTATATCATATGTATATAATATAACTCAGGAAAACCAAAAATATTTTCTTTTTATATAATTTTTTCAAAAACAAAATACAAAAATAAAAAAAGAAAAAAAATACAAAAAGAAGTTTTCAAATGGCATGTCTTCTGAAAATCGATAACATTTAAAGTCTTAGAAATGTCATTCAACAATGATACGAGCCTGTAAATGAAGTTCGAGCAGAATTTTCTAATATTTTCAAAACATGCCATATGGCTTGCTATTATTTCAGATAGTAACCCGCTTTTCACCTTGAGGAAAACATGTCGTCTAAAAGACAGTTGTTCTTAACAACGGGAATTTATTCTCGGGCATGGTCTACTCTATGACCATGCAAAGGCTTGTGATGTAACACCCCCAAAAATCATACAACGCAGCGGAATACCACTTGGGGTGCTACTTCATAATACACAACGCTAGATACAATTAAAAATAAGATAAATCTATTTTTTATTGGTAAAAAGTTGTCTTCATAATGAATCAGTGTTTTTAGTAATCACAAAAATATTTTCAAAGACAATTCGACCACTCAAACAATGACAACAGCTCTTTAAATAGAAAACGGGTCATTATTTGAGGGGGAGAAAGTGTCATCCAATAATCTTTTAAAACAGTCTTTCAAAATAAGTCATGGAATAAACGGATAAAGTTTTGAATAATGACGGATAATAAATTCAAGGGGAGTTAATTTATATTAACTACAAGAGCTTTAGATGTCAGATTTTGTTATAAATCTTTATGGACTTATTTGCAAATTTTGAGAACTTAGTGAATTTCAGGCTTTAAACAACAACTATCAATATTGTCAACACAACCTCATAGTTTGTAAAAGACTTAGAATTCTTGGAAATACTTTCATAGTTTTAAAAAGCCTTGAAATTTATTCTCACAGACTAAATTTAAGCATATTAATTCATCAATCACATGGTGGAAGAGACATCTTCGTCATTATCCATTATGCATCATTTGAGTCCACATGGGGTAAAGTGTATAGGAGTAATAATTATTAAAACGTGAGAAAAGTTCTTTCTGATTCAATTAAAGCTTCCTCAAAAACGACAAATCCCAAAGCTTCTTCTTAAAAGAAGTAGAAATAATTGATAAAAGAGGTACACATAGGTATGATGATTCCTGTAAGTCGAATCAGTATTCTGCAGAAAGAAATGAGTACATTTAAGGACTTGATGTGACTTAGGTGCTATCATTCGACTACTTAGAGGGAATAACTATGACATTCTGGACTTAGTTGACTTTTGGGTGTTACAAATTATAATCAGACTATCCTAAGAGAGAAATGCACCTCATCCTGTGACTTTAATTGACTTTGGTGTTGCGGTATCAAGTCTTGAAAGGTTAATTATGTACTTCGGATATCTTTGGCCTTAAACATAAGACGTGCTTGAAGCACTTACACAAGAAAGTTCTGAACTCTAACTCAATAAAGATTTGCTGGTTTATGGGAAGCTAAGACAACAACAACACCGACATCACCAACCATACAAACTCAAGTTAACATATGTACTGAATCATTCTAATCTCGAAGTTTTGATGCAAAGACTTTCATAACTTGGAAAGAAAGTAAAAGCACGCTGTAGAGTGATTTGGACAGAGAAAGCTCAGATTGACAACCACTTGAAAGAAAGAATGTTAATGTGGACTTGTAAAAGTTCGATGTTAAAAATTGTACGAAAGGCGACCTACAGGCACTGCGTACAAAAGAACCATAGTGATTCTATCTATGATGTTTTTCCATTCACCAATCATTTCCAAACCTCCGTACATAATTTAATCGATTTGTATGTATGAGTGGTATACTTTATGGTGAAGAAAAAGGAGTGCTTTCAGAGTACAAAATTTTTCAAGAATTTCTTAGTAAATTCAAAAAATTTCAAATATAGTACTCCCCCCAAGCACAATCTTATATACCCTCGAAAAATTGAGGGGGGCAATTAAAATATTTCTTATGATCGCATATAACATATTGTCCCCCTGAAATGCGGACGTGTAAATCAATTGATATCTAAATATCAAGGTTTAACATTTTCGGATAAGGGGAGAAAATGTGATTAACCTGAATCACTTAATTTATATTGAAAGATGTGATCCAATAAATGGACCCTCAATGCACTCCACACAATAAGCATGCAACTACTAATAGGACGATGCACATGTTAAGGGGGAGCTTTTAGTGAAAGTGAAAAACTCTCAAAGTGTAAATACTTTTTGATAATTTAAATCAAACACTTAGATTGAATTTTTTCAATGATTTTGATGTAATGGTGATGGAATAAAATACCCTAAAAGACAAACCATGTAACTTAATTTTATGGAGTTATCAGGTGGTTGGTATAGGTTATTCAATCCCATGATCCAGCCAGAACCGGCTGGAACTACATCAGGGATATCTCATTAGTTAGTATAGGAAGAAGGTGTTTGATCGTATTCTATATCTTAGGTAATGATTAAAAAGAGAAAAATTAAGAATCTGGGAATAAAGCCGACAGAGAAGGGAGCAACACTTGAACAAACCCAACAAGAGTGTTTTAGTATGAAGTCTCGGTAAGAAACATTGAAGGGTTGAAAATGAACAGAAATGTAAGGATAAAGGGTGAAAAGAAAGAAGCCCTCCATACACTTACGCAAAACCGGGTCAAAACATGATGCTTCAGAAACACTTTATAGGTGTTGTCGACCATTGAAGACAGTCATGGCCCAGTGACGCTAAGCACAACCCTTCCCAGCCACTCAAAGTTGGAAAGACTTTGTTTCAAAACTCACGGAGATTCACACATTTCTATCAACTTTCTCACTCCGGAGTTAGTGATAATGAAAAGGTGGCACTCAGCTTAGCCTCCGAACAACTAAAATTAAAAGTGCACTATTGAGTCTAGAGCCCAAAATACAATCATCCTTTAATCTCATTAGACACTTGTCAAATTAGCATGTTATCTCACACAATGTGAATATCAAGTAATAATCATAAGAGTCCTAACGCAAGATCCTTTGTATTTTGCTCAGAACATCGAGTGGATTACTTAGGTATTCACAATGAAGATGGAAAGTCCTGCTTAGCCACATCAAACAAGCTCATGGTGAGGTGACTAGTGTGATTCTTATAACCAAGCCCTTGTGGGACAACTTGAAGAGCAACAATGTTCGATTCTTTATGAATCAAACTTGTTCCGGTTATGGATCAAACGGTTATAGACTTTTGAATTGCTTAAAACTCTCGGATGTTCACAAAACCACTTTAGAGCAAGTGACAACTTCGGATTATGATTTTTTCAATCTGATTTTCTATATCAATCGTGAGATAGTAACTCAACTGGTTCACTCTTATATCGTGTTGTCTGCTTTTGAGATGTTCAGATAATGAGAACTAAGCTGAGTACGATGAAATCTAATACTTATGTGTTAGAAAGATTCAATACTATTAAAAAGGCTGGAGCAACTTGTCAAGAAGATGAGCGAGAGCTTAAATTGAATATATCTGATCACAGATCGAGTCCTTACGATTAAAGGTTATTCCAACTAAACCTAGCTAATGACAAAGCCATATTCGTCCCACGCTTTATTGCTAACTTTTTTTTATGCAGGCTAATTAAAGAATGTGGTTTGGAAGGTTCCTGATTCCAGCTGACTCAACAAGATCCATAGCCAAATGCTCATGACCCAATAACAAACATAAAGGACTCCATTGAAAGGCCTCAAATACATATTTCACAGACTTCCGCTACACTGATAACATAACGTCTTTTCTCGAAGTGACGAAGTATTTTAAGTTAACGAATCTCAAGAAAGACGAAAGCATTAAAGATTTTCAAGACAACCCATTTCAAGAAAGGTATGAGCATGTTGGTTCAGAAATCACAAATCCAGCAAGATGGCAAAGTTTCAAATATGGCGAAGAGATTATGCTTTTTGATGATCTCAAGATGGCTCAAGATCACAATGTCAAATACAAAGTTCAAGGAACAAGCTTAAATCCAGAAATCAATGATCAAAACAACATACACACAGAAATAGTCAAAAAGACGAGCTAAAGACTAAAGATAAAGCATTGTAATATGCAAGGCTTAAAGAGTTTTGTAAAACGGAGTTACCTCCCTTAGGGAGATTGTTGGAAACACAAAAGTTTCGGTCACTTCCAAGTTGTAATTAGGTATCTTAGCTCCGTAGATTGTGTCATGATTAAGTATAGAAGCAAATCCCCGGCCCAATGCCCATGGTGAAGTCCCATCATGCCCATGGGACCTGCCATCATTGTAACTATATAGCCCTCTCCTAGCCTTGGAGTGGGGATGGTTGTTTCATTTTTCCCATTTTCCATATAGTAATAACACTTCATCCATTCTATATACTTTCTCTCACTAAACATCACAACCCACATCTCTCTCTCTTGTTCTTGGTAGATCATTAGATTACATTTCTTCAAGCATCATCAACTAAAGTAACCTCTGCATCAGCATCAAGATTAGTAATTTTCCTCCCCTGTTTGGATGCATCCTCCTGATCACCCAAACCTTCATCTTCAGAGGATTCTATTCTTGCAGTTCTACCAACCTTCTTTAACCTTTTAAACCCTGAAGTGCTTGACTTATTCCTCATTTCTAGTTTCTTGGCCCTCTCCTTTAATTTAGTAATCTCTGCAGCTTGAGAGGTCTTTGTGTTCTCCACTACAAAACTCTTTTAGACAGTTTTTACAAATTCCAACAATTTCCTTTAAGTTGTAGTTTATCCTCACCATAGAGAAGTAGATCATTAAAATGTGTTATGTACATGCTCCTCATTGGCAGCCCATTAGTGATAGCTCTGTAGAACCACTAGGTGAGATCCTAAGTGACTTTCCCTCTGTTTCCTCCTTGGTTGCTTCTTCTAATGCTGTGATGTAGATGATGAATAAGAGTGGGTGTGTGTTAAGCCATTGGTAATGTTCTGAAAACCCTCCCTGAATTCTTCAGGAGGCTGAACTATCATAGTTTAATATAAAGGGGTAACTCTTCTACAGAAAAACATTTTCCTTCTCTCTTCCACATTATGCAAAGACCTTCTAGGTGTAGAAGGTGTAACATAAATTTCTTTATGTTTGTCAATCCTTCAACTTGTTTATTCTAGGAACACTTCCACCTAAACCTTGATACATTAGAAATTTAACCCCAACCCTTCAAGTTTCATCACCGATATTATCAAAAATGTACTTGGAAAGTTAATATTTTTGGTTTGTTGGCAAGAACAGATGATAAGCAGCTGAGGGCCATAGTGCCTACTAAATTCGTTCCAAGCAAAGTTCTTAGCACTAAGGGCATTGCAGAATAGTATGATAAGAAATTTACATTGAGGAGAAAAGAAGATTTAAGGAATTGTAAGCTTTTATGTAAGATATTCATACCCCCTGAAGTGTCAGCTGTTATTAAAACTTGTCGCATTTGAAAGACATTCAGTACCTTTAGCAACTTTAATTGAAGAGCTCTTCTCACACTTGTCTCAGTGACGATCACCTTCTTCCCATCTACTAGGGCTTGTATCTGCACTTCCCCATTGACAGTTTTTGCCTTAGCAGTAGCCCAGAACTGCTTAATGCATGAAGTATAGATGGTGGGATTCACCGTTAGCGCATATCTGATAGAACTTGCATTCAAGCTATCTTGTAAAGACGCCTGTTGTATAAAAGGAGATCCAAGGTTATGGTTATACCTAACATACATTACAATTTTTTTATAAGCTTCAAGGTGTAGAATCCGCTTAGTACTACACAGAGTACTCGTATTATTGATAATAATAATATTGGAACTTTTTAGTGATATCATTGTTCATACAGTTTACTGTTTCATTAATAGTCTTTTAAGTATTAAAGAGTAGATTCCGCATACTCTTTAGTATTCACAAAGTTTTTACCATAAGTTGTTTTTTGGGTTGATATAAAGGTTGAATAAGAGTGGGTGTGTATTCAAGGATCGAGTTTGTATATCTGAACCCTCACCTAATTCTTTAGTATGCTTGGAACCATCATAGTTTAAAATAAAGGGGTAACTCTCCCAGAAAAACCTTTTTCCTTCTCTCTTAGATGCAGATTATGAGCTAGCTGCAAGATTACAGGCACAAGAGCAGGAAGAGTTGACTATTTAAGAAAATTCAAAGCTGTTTGTAGAGCTCATGAATAAAAGAAAAAAACATTTTGCAAGACTTAGAGCAGAAGAGCCAAGAAAAAACCACCAAACCAAAGCTCAAAAGAGAAATCATGTAACCATACTGAAGGACCTGGCAGGATTCACTCATAGTCAGTTGAAAGAACAAAAGCATTGATAAAGTTCAAAAGGCCTTTGACAAGACCATGGGTTTGAAAACTCATTTTGTATTGTTGGGATCAAAAGACTTCCATGGGTGACTTAGAGTTAATAATTGCAAGGTTAGGAGTTACTGCTGCTAAGCATAACTTTACTGCTGTTAGGATAATAAATAGTGAAAAATATGCTAATTAGTTTAGTACTGTCAGTTACTAAACTTATTGCTAGTAATATACTACTATGCTACTGCAGATGGAAGTTTAAGACTTCTTATAGACTTGGAAGAAATTCTACTAAGTAGTTAATACTGCTAGTAACAAGTTACTACTGTTAGTGTAACTTAGTACTGCTAGTAATATGTTAGTACTGCTTGAGTAAAGTTACAACTGTTAGCATAAAGTTATTACTCTGGCAAGTGTAACTTATACAAGCGAATGAAAAATGAAGAAATTGTTCTTAGTTACTATTGCTTGTACAAGTTAGTGCTTGAGCTGGTATAAGAGTTAATGCTTGCTGCTTAAACTGCTGAAAGATTACAACTGCAAAAAAAAGTAGTTTTTAACTGTTAAAAAGGTATAAAGACCAGCGAAAGAATTAAGATGAAGATTGTTTATCAGATAACTTACGGATAAGTATGAGAAATTTTTTGTAAAAGATATTATATCATATTAAGTTAGAAGATATAGTTATCTATTAAGAATTATAGAAGATTGGAAGTTATCCTAGGAAGATGACTCCTTGGTGTATAAAGGAGAATCATAAGGATTGTGGTTATACATATACATTCATACGTTTTTGATATATAGCTTCAAGGTTGTAAACCCTAGTACTAACACAGTACCGTATTATTGATAATCATAATATATGAGCATTTCATGATATCATTATTCCAAACAGTTTACTGTTTCATATATATCTTCTAATATTAAATAGTAGATTCTACATACTCTTTTGTATTCACAAATTTTTACCATAGTTGATTGGTCAAATCCAAAAAATAAACTTAACCTTTACAAGCCAAAGACTGGATCTTAGTTGGGATCAACAAGTGGTATCAGAAGCTTGTGCTCTAAAACTTTGATCTAGAAAAAACTACAAAGAAACTCTCTACTTAACAAGAAGAGAATGATCAAAACTGCTAACAAACCACTACTACTCTGCAAAGTTACCCCACTCAAACAGGGGTGAATATGATTATGTGGAGGCTAAGGATACTTTCAAGTACAAGACTATGCTCTATGGGATGTCATAGAGAATGGAAACTCATTCAAACCAGTACCTCAAACAACAACAAATGTTGATGGTTCCTTAACTTTAGTAATACCAGGTCTTGTCACTACTGAAGAAAAGGTTCAAAAGAAGAGTGATGTGAAGGCAAGAAGTATGTTACTGATGGCACTTCCTATAAACAACTAATGACTTTTAAATCATTACAAGATGCTCAACTGTTGTTTTGCTCCTATACAAACAAGATTTGGTGGTAATGAAGCCACAAAGAAGACTCAGAAGACTTCTTCTGAAGGCAACTGTATGATGAACTTAGTGCTGCCAAGCACAGGAGTCTCTGACTCAATTTTTAACAGGCTTTAGAAGATTGTAAGATTAGTCTGGCAATCTTAGGTGAAGAAGTTACACAAGATCTCAATTTGAAATTTTTGAGAAGTCGCCTTCCTGAGTTGTAATACTCATGTTGTGGACTGTTGGAATAAACCTGATCTAGACACAAGTGACTTGATGATGAACACAAATAATTACATGATTGTTGAACAAGAGGTTAAAAGAATTGCAAGCTCAAGCTCAAGCTTAAGTTCTCAGAATATGGCTTTTGTGTCATCCCCTAGCAGTACTAATGAAGTTAATAACGGCTTATGGTGTAGTCTAGCTAACACGTAAGAGTTACCCTTCAAGTTAGCACTGCAAGTACTCAATTAGTACAAGCTAACTTAAGAGATGACACTGTTTTATTGCATTTTGGCCAGTCAAACCAAACATGTCTCAAGCATGTATAGAGACCTTAAACAAATCCATGAAGATGACATAGAAGAGATGGATTTGAAGTGGCAGTTAGCATTGCTGAGCATGAGGACAAGAAGGTTTTTCTAGAAAACTGATAGAAATATCACTATCAATGGGAGTGACACAGCTGGATATTGACAAGTCCAAGGTGGAGTGTTTCAACTCTAGCCACAAGATAGGAACACTTGCAAGGAAGATCAGAGACCTAGAACCTAGATAGCATAACAGGAATCCTGAAGCTCTAGAAGGCTGTAAATGTGAAAGAAACCTTCTTCTAAAAGCCATGGAGGCTATTGACGGAGCTGGGTTTTTCTGATAGCGATCGAGCTCTAGGCAGAAAGAAGTCACTATAAAACAGGCTCATATTGGCTTTTCAGACTCGCTGAGGTACATAATGACAAAACTTGTTCAAAAACCTGTTCTAAAAAAAACGTTGAAACTCTAAAAAAACACAACTGATGATTTAAGAAAAAAGTTTAACAGATCTGCGTTCAATTTTGCTACTTATAAAAGAAGGTTAGCATCTGTAAAGAGAAAATTGTCTTTATAAAAAGAAAGAGGTTATTTTTTGTGAGCAACTTGTTTGTTTTCTTAAAAGAGATATCACATATAAAGACTCTTAAAATTAGCATGCATAAAAGTGAGTTAGAAAACTTAAGCAAGAAAAAGAAAGCAATCAACCTTAAAATGAAAATTTAGATAATTCTTTTAAGAGTCTAGACAAATAAATATGAGTTTGATACCTGAATCAAAAGTAGAAAAGGGGGTAAGGTTTTGGTAAGCTATAATGTTGTTCCCACCACCCCCTAAAGGGTTTATTTTCACCCCTAAATCTTGATTTTGTCCTACTCTGGTCTAGCAGTTCCCAACAGCCTAAGTTTGAAAAGCTGTGGACATAAGTCTAGATAAAGTGTTAGTGAAGATTATTTCTAATTAGGTTAGGGAATCTCTTGATGCCGCCATTGGTGAGGAGTGGTGTCAAGATGATAAGTTGGAGAAGAAAAACTTTTTTATTCCTACTATTATAAGATGAATTGTTAGACCTAAACAACAAGAAAAACCAGTAGTGAAACCAGTTATGTATGCTAAAATGTAATAGGTCACGAAATCCTAAGGAAATCAAAGAACCTATAATAGTCAAAGTCTCAAACAGCTAGAAGTGACTTTGTGATTACCAATAAAGCTTGTTTTGTCAGGGGAATTTTTGACCATGTGCAAAGTTGACTGCAATTAACCTCAAAGGGAAAGGGTGGTTATCTGGGAATAATTATACAAGTGTGAATTACAATTATTCTGCTAAAAAGGCTCACCCTAGTGCTCACAGTGGAAACAGGGTTTCCAAAAGCATTTTTAAATGTAAAACTGGCCTAAAGATCACTAATAATGCTAGTCCTGTTAATACTGCTCATGCCCCAAAACTACAAGTTTATAGTGGCTAGAACCAATGTAATGTTTATGTCTAAATTTAGTCACATCAACTGTAAAGAGGCCCCCTATCAAATAAAACAACATTAACTAACTAAAGCAATTTAGCCAAAAATTTAATACTGCAAGGAATAAATTTTATACTGCTAGGCCAAAAGCAGTTAAAACTAACAAGGCCAAATTCACAGTAGTTAATACTGTGAGGGATATCAGGTTAATGCTGTAAGAGGCCCGGTCAACGTATTAGGTTTGAGACCTACCAAACTTAAATAGTGTCAAAATACCTTTGAAGAGACATAATTATGTTGAACGCATGAGAGCATGAACCAAAGTCAGTGATGGCCTTGGGTCCCCCAAAGAAAACAATTTCCTTCCTTCCATATTTTATTATTCGTAAGGTCATCCACAAAAATAAAGAAGATCAAAGGCTATGTTTACAGTGATTCTCAAAGGCACAAGACAGGGAACATGTCCTATCTCTCAGAATTTAAGGAATTTTTAAATGAAGGATGTGTTCACTTTGGGGGGGGGAGCCAAAGGAGGGAAAATTTACTAAAAGGAACTCTTAAAACTGGTAAGCTTGATTTTAAGGATGTGTACTTTGTCAAGGATTTACAGTTTAACCTTTTAGTGTTTCACAAATGTGTGACAAAAAGAACAGTGTTCTTTTTACTAACACTAGATGTTTTGTTCTGTCTCCTGACTTTTAGTTGCTGAGAAAGTCAGGTTTTAACTTAAAGTTTCCTAGAAAAACAATATGTACAGTGTTATATGAAGAATATTGGCCCTAAAGAGAGTTTAACATGTCTGTCAGCAAAGGCCACACTTGATGAATCAATGCTATGGCATAGGAGGCTAGGTCATGTCAATTTTAAAACTATTAATAAACTTGTTAAAGAAAATCTTGTGAGAGGTTTACCTACAAAATGTTTTGAAAATGACCAAACTTGTGTTGCTTGCCTTAAGGGAAAGCAACACAAATAAAAGCGTCATTGTAAGTCTTATATTCAGAACACAATACTCAAGTTACCTTTATTCATGTGCATATGGACGTTTAGTTCCACCTTTTGAGAGCAGCTTAATGAATAAGAAATAATGTCTTGTTGTCACTGATGATTATTAGGCAGATTTTACTTGGGATTTTCTTTTTTAGTCAACAAAGATAACTAGTGGCATTCTTAAGAAATATATAACAAGATATAAAATCTAGTAGATAAGAGTAAATAAAGATTATCAAGAATGACATATGGAAAACCAAGTTCAAAAATAGAATTATGAGTGAGTTTTGTGAAGAGAAAGGCATTAAGAAGGAATTTAGTGCAGTTAGAACTCCATAGCAAAATGGTGTTGCTGAACGGAAAATAGGAACCACTGTAATTGAGGGCTGCTAGAGACTATGTTAGCTGACTTCTAAGTTACCTACTTACATTTTTGGGCTGAAGTAGTTAAATACTGCTTTGCGATGATCAGAATTAGGGTATTAAGTAGTTAAAAAGAACCTCCTCCAAACAAGACCCCATAAGAACTATTTAGAGGAATAAACGCCTGCTTAAGCTATCATGAACCATTTTTGGTGTATGGATACCATCTAAATTCATAGATTTATTTAGGCAAGTTGATGGAAAAGACTGCATGAAGGATTCTTTGTTGGATACTCAATAAATAGTAAGGCTTTTAAGGTATACAACATTAGAACTAGGAAAATAGAAGAAAACTTGCATATTAAGTTCTTGGAGGATAAGCCTATTATTGCAAGTGATGGACCAAAGTGGCTGTTTGATATTGATGTTCTTAACAAAATCAATGAATTATGTGCCAGTTGTTGCAGGTACAAACTCTAATGATCTTGTATGTACGGAAGAAAGTATTGTTCAGGTCATTCTATCAAGAGACAAGATCTAGACAAGAACTACATTTGTACCCACTATGGAAAGATTCTTCACTGTTTGATTCTTCTTCAAAGAATGCTAGTAATGATGAACCACAACCTTCTAGTGATGCTAGGAAGAGTACATAATTTTCAACAATTTCTTAGTAAATTCAAAAAATTTAAATTATTATACTCAACACTGTCTTATATTCCCTCAAAAATTGAGGGGGAGCATTAAAATGTTCCTTATAGATAGTGTGTAACATTTTGCCCCCGAACGTTTAATCAATTGATATCCAAAATATCAAGGGATTAACATTTTAGATAAGGGGAGAAAATGTGATAAAACTGAATCTAACTTGTATTGAAATGTGTGATCATATAAAATGGACTCAATGTACTCTACACTTAGCATGTACTACGATTACGATGCACATGTTAAGGGGGAGCTTTTAGTGATGATGAAAAACTCTCAAAGTGTAAATCTTTTGATATTTATATCAAACACTTTGATTGAACTTTTCAATGATTTTGATTTTGATTATGATGGAATACCCAAAAGACCGACCATGTACTTAAATTTATAGAGTTATAAGGTGGTTGATAAGTATAGAATACACATATCCATTTATGCTTAAAATAACCCAATTATCCCTAAAACAGACCAAAAATAGCAAAAATATGCTTGTATTTGTGTTTTGTGTGCTGGTACGGATAAGTCAAAATATCACAAGAAAACAGTCAAAAACGGGCAAGCACGGACACGAGAATTAGAAGAATAAAAAAAAAAAGCCAACAAAGCCCAAGACATTAGCCCACTTTTTGAAGCCACAAGGACCAATCTTGCAAATCCCGAAAGTTATTTATAACTTGAAAAAGGGAAAAGAAAGAGAGGGACTGAAACAATTATGAAAAATCCCCAAAGTCCAACAGTTTTAACTATCAAAAAGGGGTGGGAACCCTTTTACTATTCACCCGTCGTCCCAAAATTACCTCGTTATCAAATCATAAGGCTTTTCTAAATTGAAGGGTTAATTAGGCAATCCAAGTGGTCTACATCATAAAAGCAAGGTCAAAACAGTCTAATCAAGCATCCTTGGTAGTTCACTTAAGCATCAAAGCCACGTCAGATGAAGGAGAGCACAAGGAATATTGATTTTTACTCTTGGATCACTCACACAAGAAGCACAAGGGTCACATCAAGGATTGCCAGCTTGGCAATCCGTGTGAATCCTAAGGCTTGATCTAACGGATGAGATAAGAGACCCAATGATTGAAGAATCCAACGGGCATGATTGAAAAGAGCTTGGGATCCAAGGCAAAGCCTAGAAGCTTCTCCTAGCTCTATAAAAGCACTCTCTTACACACAGAAATAGTAGTTAGATTTTAGGAGTAGGAGTAGATTAGGGTAGCTTATTAGCTTATTTTCAACTTATCATCTTTTAATATTGTAATTTTTACTTTAAAAAGCATTGTAATTTCATTTCAATTTTAATACAATTCAGTTCCTAAAATTCTGTTTTTACTCTTATGCATTTAATCTTACAAATTGTTTTTAAATTCTCAATAAGCTCTAAATAAGATCTTACT
>BQNB010133263.1:0-13928 GCA_026074375.1 Tanacetum coccineum
TTTAATCTTAAAAATCAAGCTCCTCCCGTAGTTACGATGGACGATAATCGTACTATGGCTCAATTGTTCGAAGCACCCACCGTGGGTTACGAGGATGCCATCGTTGTGCCCGAGATCACCGCGGACAACTTTGAGCTTAAGCACGGATTGCTCACCCTCGTTCAAAACAAACAATTTTTCGGACATGACAAAGAAGACCCTCGTGCCACATTCGTTATTTCAACAATATCACTTCTACGATGAAGTTCCCGAACGTCCCGAGTACGTCGGTAAAGCTTATGCTTTTTCCATTTTTCCTCGAGGGTACAACCTGGATTTGGCTTGAAAAAGAACCCCCTTGATCGATTCTCACATGGGATGATCTTGTTTCGAAATTCATCAACAAATTATTTCCTCCTTCTAAAACAACAAATCTTCGAAATGAAATCACGAGATTTCAACAAAAATTTATGAAACGTTTTACGAGGCAGGGACCAGCTTCATTGATTCTCTTCGGGCATAGCCCTACATCATGGATTTTTCGAGTTACAATCCACTTATACTTTCTATAGCTTTGAACTCTAATGATCAAGATTCGTAGAATTCCGCCGCGGGTGGTAACTTTTTGGATAAAATGCCCCGAGATTGCCTAAGAATCATCAAGAGCAAATCTAAAGTTAGTAATTCACGTAACAAACCGGTTGTTGCCAAAGTGAGTTCGAGCACTTCCACCCCCGGTATTTCTCTCGATGTTACCGAACTTAAAGATATGGTGAAAGCCTTACTTCTCGATAAGAAAATTCAAACCTAAGCTCCCACTCCCGTAAAAGCGGTCGAGGAAAGTTGTGTTACTTGTGGTGGTGCTCATTCTTACCGAAATTGTCCCGCCACCGATGGCAACGTTTATCGTGACAATATTCAAGAATTTGTTACCCAAGCAGCATCAACTAATTTCAATCAAGGAAATACCGGTTACCGAGCCCCAATTGCTAATCAAATTCGACCTCCCGGTTTTCCTCCCGTTCAACAAAACCAAGGAAATAACCAAAATCGTTACAACCAAAACCGGGGAAATAATTACCAACAGCCAAATTTACGACCTCCGATTAAGCAACCCCTAGTTCACCAGCTCAACACTTACAAGCTCCAGCTCGCAACACAAGGTGTGACTAAAAATGATTTTGAAAGCTATGTCAAAGCTAATGATAGAGTGATGAGGAACATGCAAGACCAAAACCAAAACTTGCAAAATCAAATGACCAATTTAACGGACATGCTTTCCAAATTTATGAATTCCAATACCGCTTCTACTTCAGGTTCAGAGACACTCCTTAGTAATACCATTACTAACTCGAATGTAGATTTGAAGGGTATTACCACCCGAAGCGGTGTAGCTTATCAAGGACCCACGAATCCTACTACTTCTTCACCTCCTAAAGTAGTGGAACATGAAACCGAGGTGACAAAGGACACGGTGCTTCCTACTAATAACGAAAGTACCAAAGACGTCCAACCTCCGGTTGTCCAAGATCAACCTCAAATGACAAATTCTGAGCCCGTTGTTACTCCCATTAGTGCTCCGGTGCCTAATTTAAAACCGTCAATTCCATATCCTTTGAGACGTAATGACTGAAGAACTACAGCGTGAAAAGCTAACGCAAAATCGAGAAATTCTACAAAAACCTATCAAGATATGAGTTTCGAAATTAGTTTAGTGGATGCTTTGATTCTTATGCTAAAATTTGCCTCAACTCTTTAAGCCTTAATCAGAAACAAAGAAAAATTAAGTGAAATGGCTAGAACTCCTTTGAATGAGCATTGTTCGACGGTCATCCTAAACAAGTTACCCGAAAAACTTGGAGACCCCGGCAAATTTTCCTAATACCGGTTGTGATTTTCCAGAATGGATGAGTGCTTAGCATTAGCCGATCTTGGAGCTAGCATAAATCTCATGCCATTATCCGTGTGGAAAAAGCTTTCTCTTCCGGAACTCACTCATACTTGTATGACTCTTGAACTTGCAGACCGTTCGATTACCAAACCGATCGGTATCGCCGAAGATGTCTACCTAAAAGTAGGAAAGTTCAAATTCCCGGCCAACTTTGTAGTCGTAGACTTTGATGCCGATCCCTGAGTTCCTCTAATTCTCAGGAGATCCTTCTTAAAGACCGGACGTGTTTTGATTGATGTTTACGAAGGTGAATTAACTCTTCGGGTTGGAAAAGAAGTCGTAACCTTCAATCTTGACCAAACTTCAAGATACTCCTCTAATTACGATGATATGACGGCGAACCGAATCGACATCATTGAAATGGCTTGTGAGGAGTATTCTCAAGAAGTTCTAAGTTTCTCTGATGTGATCGCAAGTAGCAATCCCACTCCTTACTATGACCCGATCGTCTCTACCTCTTCTCCGACTCTCACTCCCTTCGGGGATAGTGATTTTCTTCTTGAGGATGTCGATGCTTTCCTCGCTCTTGAAGATGATCACTTCACCAGTAAGTTGAGACTCTTACTATGACTTCAGAGGGGATATTCCTTCTTCTGAATCACAATTACGACAATGATGACCATGCACCCCCTCCCAACCAAGGAAATTATTTGCCTAAATTCGAAAAGAACTTAAAGTTTGTGAAGCTAAAACTGATAAATCTTCAATTGATGAACCTCCTAAAGTCGAACTCAAGGACTTACCTCCTCATCTCGAATACGCATTTATGGAAAGTGACAATAAGTTGCCTGTTATAATTGCTAAAGACTTGAGTGTCGAGGAAAAAGTCGCTCTCATAAAGGTTTTAAAGTCGCACAAGCGAGCCAGTCGCTGGTAACACTCGCGCCATTAAGGAGGTGTAACCCGAATTTTGTACTACAAATTCTTATGGAAGAGGACTAACAAACCGTCGTTCACACCAAGACGAGTGAATCCAAAGATCCACGACACACACACAAAAAGGAGGTTGGAAAAAACGTTTTGAACCCGAATTAATTTACCCATCTCGGATATGTCCGTTGGGTTAAGCTCCGTACTTGCGTACCAAATAAAGGGAGGCTTTTACCGTTGTGGAAAATGGATGAAAATAATTGATCCCGACTCCGATTGGATTATACGAGCTGGCGTGTTATGCAATGCTACCGCAAGTTAAATAAAGCCACTCGTAAGACCAATTTCTCTACCGTTTATGGAACAAATCTCGAGAGATTAGCGGGAAACGAGTACTATTATTTTCTCGATGGTTTCTCGGGTTACTTTCAAATTCCCATCGACCCTCATGATCAAGAAAAGACAACATTCACGAGTCCCTACGGTACGTTGCCCTACCTCGCAGCCTTTTGGGCTTAATGCAATGCATCGGTCCACGTTTCCCAAAGGTGTTATGGATGGCTAATCTAACATGATATGATCGAAAAAACGATGGAAGTCTTCATGGACGACTTTTCGTCCTTATTTGGAAAAATTGCCTCTCTCGTGTAGACAAGATGCTTCAAAGGTGTGAAGACACCAATCTTTGTCTTAATTGGGAAAAGAGTCATTTTATGGTAAAGGAAGGCATTGTCCTTGGCCATAAGATTTCCAAAAAAGGGATTGAGGTTGATAAAGCCAAAGTCGATGTGATTGCTAAGTTACCTCATCCCACCACCGTTAAGGGTGTTCAGAGTTTTCTCGGTCATGCCGGTTTCTACCGACGGTTCATTAAGGATTTTTCCAAAATTTCCCGACCGATGACTCATCTCCTTGAGAAGAATACTCCGTTCATTTTCTCCGATGATTGTATTCAAGCTTTTCAAACATTAAAGAAAAAACTTACTGAAGCTCCAATCTTGATTGCTCCAGACTGGGACCTACCCTTTGAGCTTATGTGCGATGCAAGCGACTTTGCCATAGGTGCAGTCTTGGGGCAACGTCATGAAAAACACTTTAGGCCTATACACTATGCTAGTAAAACAATAAACGAGGCAGAATCGCATTACACTACGACGGAGAAAGAAATTTAGCCGGTGGTGAATGCCTTTGAAAAATCCGATCATACTCGTCTTGACAAAAGCGTAGTGTATACGAAATCACTCTGCTTTAAAATATCTCTTTGCTAAAAAAGATTCCAAGGCGAGATTGCTCTGGTGGGTTCTCCTCCTTCAAGAGTTCGATTTCAACGTAATTGACACAAAAGGAGCTGAGAATCTCGTGCCAATCATCTTTCCCGATTAAAATCCGTATGAAAATGTGCTCGACCCAAAGGAGGTGAATGAAAAGTTTCCTCTCGAGACACTTAATATGGTGACTTCTCGTAGTGACTTAAGTACCCCGTGGTATACCGATTATGCAAATTACCACGCAGGGAACTTCATTGTTAAAGGGATGTCATCCTAACAAAAGAACAAGTTTTTCAAGGATGTTAAACACTACTTTTGGGATGACCCCTATTGTTTCAAATATTCCGGATCAAATGATCCGGCGGTGTGTTGCAGGCCAAGAAGCTGTTGACATCCTCACAGCTTGCCATAGTGGACCCATCGGGGGACATTACGGTGCCAACTACACCGCCAAAAAGGTTTTTGACTCAGGATTTTATTGGCCCACGATTTACAAAGATGCCCATGACTTGGTCACCCGATGTGACACTTGTCAGCGTCAAGGAAAAATTTCGCAACGTGATGAAATGCCTCAAAATTCCATCCAAGTTTGTGAAATCTTTGACGTGTGGGGCATTGATTTCATGGGGTCGTTCCCGTCTTCACGAGGGAACAAATATATACTCGTGGCGGTCGACTATTTGTCAAAATGGGTTGAAGCGAAAGCGCTCCCCACAAACGACGCCCGAGTTGTTTGCAAATTTCTTAAATCTCTCTTCGCCCGATTCGGTGCCCCTCGTGCTATCATAAGTGATCGCGGAACCCATTTTTGCAATGACCAGTTTGCAAAGGTCATGCTTAAATATGAAGTTACTCACCGTCTCTCCACCGCGTAATCACCCATAAAACAAGTAGGGCAAGTGATGTATCCAGTCGTGGCTTGAAACGAATTCTTGAAAGGACCGTGGGTGAGAACACGCCTTCATGGTCGGATTAAGACTAGATGATGCACTTTGGGCCTTCCGTACAGCTTACAAAACACCCATCGGGTGTACTCCATACAAGCTCGTATACGGAAAGGCATGTCATCTACCGATCGAGCTCGAGCACAAAGCCTACTGGGCCTTAAAGCATGCAAACTTTGACCTTGAGACCGCTTGTGAACATCGTAAGGTTTAACTCAGAAACTACATGAACTTCGTGATCATGCCTTAAGAGAACTCAATTGATCTATAAAGAAAAACAAAAGAGGGATCCATGACTCAAATATCAAAACCGCGTTTTTCAACGTTGGTGAACAAAGTCCTCCCTCTTTAACTCCACGATGAAGATTGTTCTCAGGCAAATTAAAATCCGTTGTCCCCGGACCGTTCACCATTACCTAAGTCTTTTCATATGGCACCGTCGAGTTATCTCAAAACTCTGGGCCAAATTTCAAGGTGAACGGTCATCGAATTAAGCACTACTTTAGAGGGGACGTACCACAATTGGTTGTCCCAGATCTCCAAACCTTCCCCAAGGACAAATGAATCGAGGATGGACAAGCTAGTGACCCTAAACAAGCACTTACGAGGGAGGCACCATTATGCTTACCTTCTATGTTTCTTCTATTACTATGTTATGTGAGGAGCTGTAACTCTTCCAATTCTTGTTGGTGTAGTAGCTTTTGATTTTTTGGTAGGATTGAACCAAAATTCTCTGAAGACTCTCATGTTGGTGTGTTTTTGTCCCGGTCCACTCTAGCTTCCTAGCCTTGCTTTGCAATTAGATTGGGAAATACAATACCCTAATCTTATCGACTAACGTTTATCTTTAAGCATACTTAATAAACGGCTTAAGATTTACGTAAAGACCATTCTTAAAACATTGAGGACAATGTTTAATTCTAGTATGGGAGGATCTATCGATTTGATTATGCCTGCAGCCGTTGTTCTCACGTACCCCGTTTTTCCACCAAAATTTCAAAAATATGAAAAAATTTTAAAATTTTCAAAAATAAAATAAGTGTTTTGTCACATTTTTGACTTTCTTGCTGGGTAGAATAAGAATAAATTTTGACTCGATCGAGCGTGTTGAGCTCTAGCTTGTTCCTTAACTTTTAGAAATAAAAACAAAGTCCCCCACCCCCCCCTTACCTGCTACTCGTCCCGTCGCCTCACTACCCTCCCGCCCCACGCCTCCCCCCCACCACACCTCTGCCCCTCCCCCAGTTCCCCCCCTCTCCCCCGCCCATCCTTTTTAAAAAAAATTAATTTTAAGTGCTAAAAGCGTTCGCGGAAATTCGCGAAGAATGAAAAATGATAGAGTTAAGTATGAGTGGGATGCTAAACGAGGATTATTTAGAAATCTTAAGAGCTCATGTATGTAATTTGTTACTTTTTCTCCCATAAGCGTCTATAAACCGAATTAATAATACGTGTTGTTTTTGGAGATTAAACTTAAATCAACAATTTTTATATAGTATATAGCAAAAATCCTAGTCTTAGTTCAAACTTATACTTGAATTTTTCAAAAAAAAGTCTTCTCTATATAAGGTAATTATTAAAAATAAAAATAAAAAAATTTAAAAAAAATGATAAAAAAAATGAAAAATGATGATAAAATGATAAAAAAATAATATAATAATAAATATAAACTGTGGGCGGATAAAAGTTTACTACCTCTTGCCGGCTCACAACCGATGTGGTAGTCTTCTAAAAAAAGCCCATAGTAAGAATAAAAATCTGAGACTGATAAAAGTTTGCTAGCATCTTGCCGGCTCACAACCGATGTTGCAGCCTTCTAAAAGGTCAAGGGTTATAATTGCATAAATGTTTAATATTTAAGTGTGAATTAATAAATAGATCTCTTTTTGTTAAATTTAAATATACTTTTGAACTTTGACTATTTTATTTAAAGCTATGTGTATACAGGAAACCTAAGAGTTTTTTAAACCAAAGGTCCGTGAGTCCCGATACTAGTCTCTGTGGGGTGTCAAAAGCTGGGCACTAAGCAGCCAGGTTGGGAATGTGCCAGACGAAAGTCGGCTCTACATGGATGATCTCGCCTTCAAACTCATTATTCTCGGGTGGAACGTGAAGCATAGTATTTTGCAAAACGTTGATCCATGGTTGAAATTCAAAATAGCACATTCACATCTAAATATCATAATTATCGTGATGTGAAGAAGTTCGACTAGTTGCAAATATGCGTAGTGTTAGCATTTAACTGTATAATTTAGTGGTGATTACGTTTTAAGCTATGGTTGGAGCTAAGTGAAAAGTCGGGGACATGAATTTACCTTTTTTTGGGGCATTCTCGGAACGAAATCATCCTTATTCTATGATCCCTAACGGTTATGGAAATAACGAAAGTCGGAATATTCTAGGTAATTATATATAAAAAAAATTAAAAATCATAAAAATGGAAAAAGTTTTAAAATAGAAAATATGTGTTTTTAAACTTTGGATTCTTAACTCTTCCCAAAAGTCTTTGCTACTTTTCAAAGATTTAGTTTGGGGAAGTTTTTGAGGTATTTGGTTTTAGAGCATATAATATTACAGTTAGGACACGACATACACTTAGATTTGGGGAATAGATGAAATGTGAGAAATCACATATATTATGTTTAAGTAAACAAATGGCCCAAAAAATGAATAAATTATACAAATTATGCATGTATAATATGCTTATTTTGGCATTTGTGATGTGTAGGTACGGATATGCAAAAATCACAAGAAACGGTCAAAACCGGACAAACACGGACACGGAAACGGATAGAGTGCACAAGATCAGGGAGTTTCTAGCAAAAGGTCAATATAGTCAATTCTTGGTCAACATTGGTCAACCACAAAATGCCAAAATCCTCAAAATACCTAAAATGCCCTTATTGTTAACTCATTTTCATCAAAAGTCCAAAAACCCTAACACCGTTAGTCTTTTACAATACCCTTTACCCGAGCCCAAGATACCTTTATAACTAAAACCCTTTACCCGAGCCCAAGATATACACCGGCCCAATTTCCTTTTACACATGCCCAAGTCAACAAACCCACACTCCCAGGTCAAAGAAAGTTATAAAAAGAAAAGAAAAGAAGCACGGGAAAACTCATTTTTACTATTCATCATCTCTTTCATTTTACCCTGCATAAAAAACAAAGGGTAAAATCACCATTGCTAAGAGGAACAATGATTCCGGTACTAGCACAGCTCAGCAAAGAAACATCACCTTAAGAGCTTCTATTGGTCCATTTACACAAAAGGAATGACACGTTGGAAGCAAACAAACACACCAAATGATGGGAAATTTACACTAAATCTAGTGCAAAAGAAACACAAAGCCTCTAACACAAGGAATGTCACGCTGGCAATCCGTGTGCACACTTATTGATCAAACGACCTAGAATGAGGATCCAATGATTGCAAGAAATGGACGTATGAGATTAAAAGATCAAGAGGAGCGTTTGAGACCTGGAAGCTTCTTCTCAAGCCTATAAATAAAGGGGCACCCTCACTTGAGCTTTTGAAATTACAAAATGCGCTTAATGATCTTTTGAAAAGTTACTCACAACTTGAAAAACATTGTATTTCTCTTGAATTGTCAATACAACTTAATCAAGAAATTTTTCAAAAAGATGATTCTTGTAATAATCAAAATGCTCTCGAAATTCCAGAATTTTTTGAAAATAATGATTTGAAAGCTTAGCTTCAAGACAAAGACAGTACCATTTGTAAGTTGAAGGATATTATAAAATCAATGAGAGAAAAGTCCAAGAAAGAGAATGTCAAGTATGATTATTGTGAAATAGAGACCAAAAATGTGGAACTGGAGAATAGTGTGGCAAAATTGCTTTCGGAAAACAAGCGTCTTAGTAATGAAATTAATCATGTGAAACAGGTTTTTAAAGAGCAGTTTGACTCAATCAAAAAGACATGTGTTCATACTAAAGAACATAGTGACTCTTTAATTGATAAACTAAACTTAAAATCTGCAGAAAATGAGGATTTAAAAGCTCAACTTCAAGATAAGGTTTTTGAGATAACGTCATTGAAAAACAATTTACGAAAAGTAAAAGGAAAAGAAATTGTTGATATTGCTGCACAAATATCATCTGCCAACACTATTGTTCCAAGAATGTTCAAGCTAGACTTAGAACCTTTGGCTCCTAGGTTATTGCAAAATAGGGAAGCTCACATAGATTACCTTAAGTACACTCAGGAACAAGCTGATATTCTTCAGGAAATAGTCGAACAAGCTAAAGCAAAACAACCTTTAGATAAAGAGTTAGACTTTGCCTGTAAGCATGCCCAACGAATTTAGGAGTTACTTGTATATGTTTGAGATACATGCCCTAATGCGATTAATCTTAGTGCGAAAAAGGTTGCTGTCACACCAAAAAACAATGTCAAGAAAGTTAGGTTTGCTAAACCTCTCACATCCTCAAGCAACATTAAAAATGTAGAGTCATCTACAACATCAGATTCTAACACACTTGTGTTGTCTCCTACATGATTGAAGTGATCTACTAGTAATTGCGGATCAAAGCCTACAGGCAATAAAAAGAATGGTAGGATCTCGCGAACACCAAGTAGGACTGTGAAGAATAAAGTAGAAGCCCAACCTAGGAAAGTTAATAAAAAGAATTGTGTTGTTGAACCTATTCGTGATGTTAATGTTAAGCATTCACTGTTAATTCTGAACTTATTTGTGCTACTTGTAAGAAATTTATAAATGATGGTGTTTATGATATGTGTCTTTTTGATTTTGTAGAAAATGTGAATATCCATGCTAAATCTGCTAAGAAACATAAAAAACAAAATATTTAGGAACCTACGGGTCATGTATTCACTGAAGTAGGACTTAAGTAGAAACCAACAGGCAGAACTTTCACTATAGTTGGTAACTTGTGCCCTTTAACTAGGATCACTTTAGCTAACGTAGTGCCTCCTAAGAAAACCACTTCCCACTCAGTTGAAACACAAAAACCAAAGCTTAAAGTCTACAGCAGGAAACCAAAAAATGTTAAAAATGTAGGTTCGAGTAAAAAGGCTAAGATTGTAGAATCTAAGAATGCTAACCACTCGGAACCCAATCATACTTGGGGATCCAATGTTACAGATATTCCATCGTCTTCTTCTCTTGTCATGATAGGTTGTCCAGATTGTTCTCTGGTATCTGGACTCTGGATGTTCAAAACATATGACAAGGAACCGCTCTTAGCTCATGAACTTTGTTAGTAACTTTCTGGCTACAGTATGATTTGGGAACGACAATATTGCAAGGATTATGGGGTATGGTGACTATCAGCTCGGAGATGTTACTATTTAAAGAGTATACTACGTCGAGGGGCTTGGACATAACTTGTTTTCTGTTGGTTAATTTTGCGACGCGGATCTTGAAGTTGCATTTCAGAAAAACACTTGCTTTATTCGTAATTTAGAAGGTGTTGATCTACTTTCCGGATCCCGTGACACAAATTTGTACATAATTTCTCTTGATGACATGCTTAAAACATCTCCAATCTGTCTTCTATCCAAAGCGTTAAAGACTAAGAGCTGGTTATGGCATCGTCGTTTATCTCATCTCAACTTCGGTACTCTTAACAAGCTAGCTAAAGACGGTCTTGCACGAGGCATTCCAAGACTTAAATTTCAGAAAGATCATCTGTGTTCAGCATGTGCATTAGGAAAAAGCAAGAAATCCTCTCATTAACCCAAAGCTGAAGACACTAACCAGGAGAAACTATTTCTTTTGCATATGGATTTGTGTGGCCCGATGCATGTAGCGAGTATTAACGGAAAAAAAAAAGGTATATCTTAGGATAGTCGACGATACTCAAAATTACTTAGTCGGATTTTTGAGGACAAATGAATGAAAGCTCCTGAGGCCATCATTAAATGCATCAAAAATATTCAAGTTCATTTGAATGACACTGTCCGTAATGTTCGAACAGATAATAGAACCGAATTTGTCAATCAAACACTTCGTGAATTTTATGAAAATGTTGGCATCTTGCATCAAACATCTGTTACCCGCACTCCTTAGCAGAATGGAGTTGTCAAAAGGCGAAATCGAACTCTTGTAGAAGATGCTCGTACAATGTTAATATTTTCTAAAGCTCTATTATTTTTATGGGCCGAAGCAATCAACACGGCCTGTTACACCCAAAACGTTCAATAATCTGCCGCGATACAATAAAACTCCCATATGAATCTTATGGCGGATTAAGAAACCAATTTATAATTCTTTCAGTCTTGGTGCACGTTGGTTTAATCCTACCAAATGACAATGACGACCTGGGTAAATTAGATGCAAAAGTTGACATTGGTATTTTCGTTGGTTACGCGCCCGCAAAGAAAGCGTTCGAAATCTACAACAAAAGAACCCGGAAAATTATTGAAACAATTCATGTGACATTTGATGAGCTGATAGCTATGGCTTCTGAATAATTTCATTCAGGACCCGGCTCATATCATGACTCCCAAATCCGTTCAGACTCGATTTTAACCAGTTTCTCAACAACCTTGTATTCTACCAAATAGAGATGATTGGGATCACTTGTTTCAACCTATGTTCAATGAATACTTAAATCCTCCTTCAATTGCTGTTACTCCAGTTCAAGACATTGCTACACCAAGAGCTGTGGTTTTAGCCGATTCTCCTGTGTCAACTTCCATTGACCAGGATAATCCATCAACAAGTATTCCATCAACATAATAACAAGAACATTCTCCAACCATTTCTTAAGGTTTTAAAGAATCCTCAAAAACACCAACTTTTGTGATGATCCACTTCATGAATCTCTTCATGAGGAATCAACTTCTCAATGATCATCATCGAATATGAGATAAACACACACTCCATTTGAACACCTTGGTAGATGGACTAAGGATCATCGTATAGCAAACGTAATCGGCAATCTTTTTTTGCTCTTCTTTACTGAGAAAACAACACCAAACTGACGACATAGGTGTTTATTTTGAAGGCCTCCAACTTCTGTAAACCAAAAACTTCAAACAAGCAATGACCGAACGCTCATGGATTGATGTAATGCAAGAAGAAGTTCATGAATTTGAAAGACTACAAGTTTGGGAATTGGTTTCGTGTCCAGAAAAAGTCATGTTGATCAAACTATAATGGATTTATAAGGTCAAAACAGATGAATTTGGTGGGGTACTAAAGAATAAGGCAAGATTCATTGCTCAGGGATTCAGGCAAGAGGAGGGTATTGATTTTGAGGAATCATTTACGCCGGTTGCAAGAATAGAGGCCATTCGTATCTTTGTAGCAAATGCAGCTAACAAGAGTATGATGATCATTCAAATGGACGTCAAAACGGCTTTCATAAATGGCGAGCTCAAATAAGAGGTCTACGTTTCTCAACCAGAAGGATTTTTTTATCAGGACAACCCATCGCATGTGTACAAGCTTAAAAAGGCCCTCTACGGTCTCAAACAAGCACCACGTGCATGGTACGACATGTTGTCAAGTTTCCTCATTTTATAACATTTCTCCAAAGGTGCAGTGGATCCAACACTTTTCACACGGAAAATAGGAAACAACTTATTACTGGTACAAATTTATGTTGATGATATAATTTTTGCATCCAATAATACTACTTTATGTAATGAGTTTGCTAATCTAATAACCACTAAATTCAAGATGTCGATGATGGGGCAGATGTCATTCTTTTTAGGATTACAAATTTCTCAAAAAGTCCCAGAGGCATCTTCCTAAACCAATCAAAATATGCTTCTGAAATTATTAAAAAATATGGTTTGCTGACTAGTAATTTTGTAGACACACCTATAGTAGAAAAGAATAAACTGGATGAAGATCTACAGGGGACACCAGTTGATGCTACACTTTACAGTGGCATGATTGGATCCCTCATGTATCTAACATCCAGTAGACCCGACCTTATCTATGGAGTCTGCTTATGTGCCCGGTATAAGGAAAAGCCTACCGAAAGTGCTTAAATGCGGTTAAACGGATCTTTCGATACCTAAATGGAACCATTAACATGGGTCTCTGGTAATCGAAGGATACTGGTATGTCTCTAACAGCATATTCAGACATAAATCATGCGGGGTGTCAGGACACTAGACGCAATACATCAGGAAGTGCTCAATTCTTAGGTGACAAACTTGTTAGCTGGTCTTCCAAGAAGCAAAAGAGCACTGCGATCTCGAGTACAAAGGTTGAATATATTACCTTATCTGGGTGTTGTGCTCAAATCCTATGGATGCGTTCACAACTAACAGATTATGGCTTTCTATTCAATAAGATTCCTCTGTACTGCGATAACAAAAGTACGATTGCGTTATGCTGCAACAATATTCAACAATCAAGAGCCAAGCACATCGATGTACGCTACCATTGTATAAAAGAACAGGTGGATAATGGAATTATGGAACTTTACTTTGTTCAGACAGAATATCAACTGGCTGACATCTTCACCAAACCCTTGCCAAGAGAAATGTTGATCCCACTTGAATGGATCTTTAATTCCTTAGCTTGTGTAAGGTTTAGTTATGCAAGATAAATCCAACACAACTATAGTAGAAACTTTGTTTGATAATACTAAAGATTATGCGGAATCTAATCTTTAATGTAAGAAGAAATCTTCAATAAAACAGTAACTCTAATGAACACACAGATTAACAAACAAAAGCTTCAATATATTAATACGAATACTCTAACTAGTATTAGGGTTACAAAACCTTGAAGCTATGAACAACACTATGAATGACTCGTTTCTATTACAATTTGTGATTCTGATGATATCAAACTTGAGAGTCCCAAACTGAACAGATCTTTGCAGCCTGCTAAGGGTGATAGCCAACTTGTATAAATACAGATTGACTATATAGAAACACTGACTATGAATACTAATTGTATA
>BQNB010133264.1:0-18495 GCA_026074375.1 Tanacetum coccineum
CACCCCCGCACCAACTGTACCCTCGATCCATGAAGAATCTTCTTCCTTGTACGCTGAACTGGGACTGACTGATAGCGAGACAGATTCTGATAATGAGGTATCTCGTCACATTAATTCTAAAACTCATATTGAAGGCCAGGCTGGATCAGACCCTGGTGTTGCTGCAGATTCTTAACTTCCACCAAGTCATGTTGTTCATGCTGGACCAAACCTTGAACACATGAATCTTGAGGTCACTGATACTTCAAGTCAACCAAACCCTGAGCAAATGGTAGAAGAATTCACTACCACAGCTTATCTAAATGTTCAGGAGAATCTTAAACTCCCAACTGAAGGTAAAGTGAGACTTGAGGAACCCACAAGCTTCGCTGGAACCCTGTCCTCTCTGCAAAACCTCAACAAGGAACTTAGTTTTACCGATCAGTTCCTGGTGGAGAAGTCACAGGAAGATGAACCAGAAAAGACCATTACTGAAGCGGAAGTTTAATCTATGGTTATGGTTCCCATACATTAGGATACCTCGTCTATCCCTTTAATGACCACTCCAGTTATGGATATCACCGACCCTCAAATAGCTTCCACAACAATTCAAACACCACTTCAAACTTCAACTACTACAACAACAGTAACAACAACAACAACCACCACATCTCTTCCACTACCACCACCACCTCAACCACAACAAGGCTCCTCAGATCCGATCATAATTCAGCGTATTGTTGAGCTTGAACAACATATGGCGGATCTGGTGGATGCAAATTAAGCCCTAGAAGAAAGGCTAGACAAGCAAGGGAACAGGATGTACCAATTGGAGAATCTTGATATTCCCCGTCAGGCGAGCAAAGCTATGGAGGAAAGAATTCATTTGTGGGAGACTCAAGATTTGCCTGGAATGATCAGAGAGCAGATGATGGAGTATATGCGGCCGTAAGAGATTGATCGAAAAATCGAAGAATCGGTGAAAGAGGCCGTTACTGCATCAGTTTAGTATGCAATGAGAGCCCCTCTCCGTGCTCGCTTCAAGGATCTCCCAACTTCTGACATGAAGGAGATTCTGCTTCAACGCATGCTTGAGGAGAATTATGACAAGGGCCACGAGGATCATAAGATGGCCTATGAAGCATTACAAACATCTATCCTTCGTGATGAACGTGAGCAATTTGATGCAGACAAAGCTGAGAAGCTTAAAAAGATGAAGGGGAAGCAGGATTCACCAAAGACTCCACCTGAGTCACCTCCTCCTCCACCACTGTCTAGTGCATCAAGGGCTTTCGGTACAACTAGAGCCTCTGATTTCGCTCAAAATCCTCTCCCACCACCACCACATCCTACAACCCATCGTGATGATCAGTCTCAAGGCTCAACTGCTCCAGGCTCATCCAAGATAGCTGCTTCAACAGAATATACAGCCTGGACAACGACTATATCCAGACTCAAGCCCGATGCCTCATCTGTTCCTGAAGACGTATTCATGTATGAAGAGTCAGACTTTGAAGCCCAAGACATGGTGTCGGATGATGAAGATATCGGCAGTAGGCACATTCCCAAAGTTCCTCAGAATCAAGCATGGTTTAAACCTCTTTCCGAAGAAGAACGAACTGCGACACCTGAACCTGCTTGGTCCATTAGTTCATCTAGTCTACCTGTCCCCATAAACAATTGGGCATCTGCTCTAGCCTCCAGCTATGAATCTCCACCAGAGAACTCACTGCTCTCACAGACCGGTAATATTAGGGTGTTTATTGATTGGTTCTGCAAGAAGTAGGGAATAACAAAGCTCACCCCGGAACACTTGGAAGGTCCTGCATATGAAGTTGTCAAAGCCTTCCATCCCGACGTGATTCATCTACAATTTCAGATAGAGGAATGCCACAAGATTCTGACCAATCAAGTGGACGAAGGATTACTCAGATATAATGTCAGCAAACCACTCCCATTGGGTGGTCCTCCAGGTCAAGTCACGATTCAGACAGAATTCTTCTTTAAAAAAAGATTTGGAGTATCTACGCCATAAGGGTGACAGACTTGCATTGTCAATCACAAAGATGAAAGCTGCATCTTATCCTGATGCCGGGTTAGAACAGATGGTACCTGATCAGATGTGGGCCAAAGAAGAGTACATGTATGACATATCAGCATCATATGGTATCTCTCACTGGTGGTTCAAGAGATAGCAATTCTACATCGACCGACACTCAGCTGACGCTAACCGAAGAGCTATTATTCGGACACACATGCGGATCCTTAGTGTCGTCAGCATTGATGTCTTTTCAATTTACGTGTACGATTACATGAACAAGATAGTCCTTCAAAGAGCAGATAATCAAGAATATACTATTGCTGAAAGTCACTTCAAAGACCTGTACCTGAGTGACTTTGAGGACTTGTACTTGTTGAATCTTCAAGGTCACCTGAACCACCTACCGCCAAGGGACAGGAAGATTCTCTCCTCTGCTGTCAACCTATGGATCAGGAATCTGGTTATTAGAAAACAGGTAGAAGACTTCCAGCTCGGCATAGAGAGTTACCAGACTCAGCTGAACCTCACCAAACCTCGCTGGGAAGCTACAGGTCTCGAGTTTATGCACGATTATAAGATTCTTGACTCTTCAAGAGCCATACTGTTCAGAGACAAGTATGGTATGCAGATGCTCATGCGCTTCAACAAAATCCACAAGTTCAGTGACGGGACTCTACAACAAATAGATGAAGCTTTGGACTATCGGGTAAAGGAATTCAAGGTTAACAAGAACAATCCAGCGCTGAATACCAAGTTCTGGACCACGAATGATGTGATCAAGTGCAAGCAGTTCATGTTTGCCATTCAAAAGCAGCTAAAGCTCAGGAGAATCTTTCGGAACTTGGAAAGCTTTGTTGGTGGATGAATACGCGAAGGAGACTACAAACTTCTATGGAGAACTAAATGATGACATCCTCTCTGTAGCTTCTCGTACCTCTTGTGTGGTATATATTGTAATCTTGTACATTATTAAGTAGTGTATCTTTAGGTGTTATGTGTCAGTGTATAAATTTATCATGAGTTTTTCATTAAACTCAAAATCCTTCAAAATTCTTATACCTGACACTAACAGATTCCCTTAGTAATTTGAAGGGGAGTATTAATATGTTCCAATATCGGTGTGTATTTAATCAGACCACATTTTCTCCTAAATTTTCTAACATATTTAAATCAATTAAGATCCTAAATCTCAAAAGGTTTAAAATTTTTGATCAGGGGAGAGAATGTGATTTAAATATTAAATCTGATAAAAATGTGATCTTTTGGACTCAAGTGTAAGCTCTCCCATATGTGCTAAACCTTTTTGAATATCGATGCACATATTGAGGGGGAGCGAATGGTGTATGATGGCAATTGTGGAAATACCAAAGACCGACCCTGTAATTACTTTATCAGAGTTATAAGGATGGTAAGGTTGAGGGATCTACCCAGGGACAATTCACTAGTTAGTGTAGAAGTCCCTAGGTATGATTACAAAAGGAATAATGTGAGAATAAGGGAATAGTGTGGACTGAGATGGAGCTAGTACTGGAACATACCCAACAAGGTACTAGTAATGAAGTCTTGGTAAGCACTGAAGGGGTTGAAGAATGAAAAAGAAATGTTAAGATAAAGAGTGAAAAGAAAGCAGCCCTCCTTTAACATTAGGCAAAAACTGGGTCAATACATATGCTGTCAGAATCACTTGGTTGATTATTGACATTGACGACAAGTATCATGGACCTAATGATACGCTGCACAACCCTCCCTAGCCACTCAGAATCTCTCAAAAGATTTTTGTTTCAATTGTCACGGAGACTTAACACGTAATCTACTGACTATCTCACTCCAAGATAGTTGGTATTGAAAAGGTGGCAGTCTACTCTAGCCTCCTCTCACTTAAATCAAAACGCACTATTGAGTCTAGAGCCTAGAGATCATCAATAAATCTCGTTAGGACACTATTCCAATATACTTGTCTTTCACACACTGTGAAAACAAGGATTATCTTAAGAGTCCTACGCATTATCCTTGTGATATTGCCAGAATATCCAAGTGATACGAAAGTATTCACAGTGAAGATGGAAATCCTGCTAGTGCCAACATCAAACAACCTCTAGGTAGGTAACTTGTGAGATCCTTAATGGGTCAAACTTGTGAAACTGGGCATCTATTTGGTCCAGATTATGAATTGACGGAGGATGAATTTTAATAAAAGCTTAAAACTCTCGATGTGTTACAAAAATCACTTTAGCTAGTGACACATCGATTGATTTTCAAATCAATTTTATCTTCAATCGGTGAGATAGTAACTTACTGATTTACTCTTACCGTTCTATTAGTAGCAATATTATTAGTAAGGTAGCCTGCTTTGAGGTGTCCGGTAAAGAGATACTAGCAAGTACAGTGAATCTAATGCATCTGCGTTAGATGATCTAACACTTTGAGCTGGAAACCCTGTCAAGGAGGTTCTTATAATGAATCTACCTGATCACAGGTACAATATTTATACTGTAAAACGGTCCTCACGGAACCGAAGGTTAATGCAACCGAACTCTGACGAATGACAAAGCCATATTCGTCACCAAGCTTTATTGCTAACTGTTTCATTACAGGTTCATATAAAGATGGAGATGGCGTCAACCTGTTCTAGCAGAATCAAGTTCATAGCCACATGCTCATACTCAAGACTCAATGACTTTACAACATCAAGAAAGAATGACCTAAAGCTTCCGCAACTCTGATATCAACTTCTTCATCAGCAAGTTAAATTGATGAAGTAATACGAGCATAAAGTCATGCTTTCAAGATTGCAACAAGTATGAGCATGTCGGCCCAAAAGTCACAAGCACGCAAGATGGCAAAAGATCACAAGATGATGAATAGAGATTTACTTTGGCTGATGATCTCAAGAAAGCTCAAGATTACATTCAAAGACAAGCCTAAAGGAAAAAGCTCAAGCTTAAAGTCGAAAGATCACTACTCACTATGTACAAAGAGATCAATGAATGAAGAATCAAAGATTACGAGCTGAAGTCAAAAGTCCAAGACATATAATGCTAGGATTCAAATTGTATTTTCTAGGGTGACCTCCCTTAGGGGGAGATTGTTAGGATCATGAAAAAGACTCGGTCACCCCGTGTTATGTCTAGCATAGGTTAGCTCGTAGTCTTAATATTTATCGTTTAGTTACCGTATGACTTATGGCGTTGGGCCGGGTCTTTACCCACATGTTAGCCCACTCCATAGCCCACTTAGGGCACTAATAACTCATGTATTTAAACCCCCTCTCAGCCATGGAGAGGGGTTGGATGTTCATTGTATAACAAACACACACTAAGTGATTTTCTCTCACTAGAACTTCCCATTTTCTCTCTCTAGAAATCGGCCTACACACCAATCCTTGATTGTGTTATGATTTCCAATATACTACAATTGGTATCAGAGCACATGGGATGATTACTTAGATTGTATGTGCGTTTCTCTTGGAAGAATTAATCAAAAATTTGGTTTTTGAAGGTTTATGGTTTTCACATTGGCTTTCTTTGATTCTCACGTTTGTGGTGTTAAAGTTAGTGTTTTTAGTGTAGTTTTAGCCTTCTAGTACCAAGTTGTGCAAGAAAATCCAAGCTTAAACGTTCAAAAGGGTGATTTTTGGTGATTTGAAGCATTTCTGGAAATTGCGTTTTGTCTCCCTGGAAGACGTTTCTTAGTTGCGTTTTGTCTCTGCGTTTTGTCAGAGAATAGTACACTGCGGTTTGTCTTCTAGTGTAGTACAGCAGTTGCGTTTTGTCAGTTGCGTTTTGTGTATTGCGTTTTGGTTAACACTACAGGTTGCGTTTTGTGTATTGCGTTTTGTCTCAAGTTGAAGACCCTCATTGCGTTTTGACTAGGAGAAACTCTGCCCAATTAATTTCTTGATTGCGTTTTGTCTCAAGAGTTGATTGCGTTTTGCCCAAGACACGTCACTGCGTTTTGTCTCCTTCTCATTGCGTTTTGTGTCCTGCGTTTTGTCCCAAGTTGAAGACCCTTATTGCGTTTTGGTGGAAAGAATCCCTGGCAAAAAAATTTCTACATTGCGTTTTGTCTTTGCTTCTTGACTGCGTTTTGTCTAGGACACCTCACTGAGTTTTGTCTAATCCTGCTCTAAAAAGAGTTAAAAATAATAAAGATGAGAGATAACACAATACGCTCTAGATGTGAATGAAAATGATTTCATGATGTGGAAAAACGGAGAAGGATGAGCGTGAATGGAGAGGGAAGATGTTGACTAAATGTTGACCAAAAATGGTGTAGATTAATATATCATTTTCACTAACGATAACAAGCATGGTATGTTAAGATGATGTGCATGTGATCCTTCAGTGACAAAGGTAGATGATTGTGAATCCATAGATTTGTTGGGTGTTTTGTTGGATTTCAATGTTGATGAACAAAGGTGGATATGTGAAATGAGGTGGTAGTTTTTTCATGCTGGAAGAAAAAGTGAAAGACACAAAATTATGGTGACTCAATCAACACTTGAAGCTTGAATATCTTCTTTGTGTTCTTCATTTGATAGAAAGTAGAAATGATTGGATGATTAGAGAACAAGTGTGGGACGTTCTTGAGGAGATAATTTCATTGGTTTAGATGTGAAGGGCTTTGTTATGTAGTGATAGACTATGGGTATACCGGTTGCAAGGATTGATTTTAAGAATGAGACGCATTTCATTATGAAATTCACTTAAATTCTGACAACATAGGCACAAATGCTTATAAGTGTCAGGATATGACGATGGACCGTTAATCCATAGAGAGGCATCAAGATGGACATAGGTTTATGCATTGTGAAAGGTGGTTCAACCTCCATGGGTTGTAGTGGTGGTAAGTCACTATTAGATTGTAGGGAATGGTTATATGGTGAATCTTCTTGTGAAGATGACTAGGTGGATGACTCAAGATTGGCAGTAGTAAGGATGACTTGGCTTTTCATTTCACCTTGGTGGTTTAACAATGTACTAGAACTAGTGATCACTAATAAGAGTGAATAATATTTATTCGGTTTTAGTGTATGGTAGAAGTGTGTCTTGTGGATTTTGTGTATGATCGACATACGGGTTAAAAGGCATAAATTAATTACGGTTTAGTGCACGAGGTGTACTTGAGTTGAAAAGGAAGTGAGTGTTCTTGTAAGTTGGTTTCTAGTGAATAAGAATCACATTTGTGAATTCTTGAGAGTATTTGGTTAAAGCATATGTGTGAACGTGTGTGTTTTCCCTTCCCATTTAATTCGTGCTTATCCGGACATAAAGTGTGGAATAAAAAAGAATAAATGAAGACGAAGACGAATGAAGTCAGAAGCAATGAGCTTGAAAATGGTAAGACGGGTGGCGGTTAGCATACGACGAACTTCATCCATGAAGTTATGTAGCTCTTCTCGAGCAATACGAATGTTAATAGAACAATCACTTGACGAGGCATGAGGTTGTCTTAAAGGTGGTAGCAGAAAAGGTGGACGGAAGTTATTAAGCATCTATATAATAATAGAGGCGTGATTAAGGTTTTTGTGAAACGAATTTGACATGAAAAATAAGTGATATTTAATTTATATTTTGCGAATTAAAAATACTTAAACATTTTAGATGAAATAATTAAGTTGTCGAGACTTATCAAAATATATTTAATAGTAACAAGACTATTAAAATGAGAACGAGTCGTTTATGAAATTTTTGATAAATTTTGATTGAGGAGTAATTTGCTTTTCGCGAATTAAAATTACTTAAGCATTTCGGATAAAATAATTAAGTTGTCAAGATTTATATAGATAAATTTAATAGTAACAAGACTATTAAAAGGAGAATGACACGTTTATGAGATTTGTTCCATCATTCCTAGACCTAAACGGAAATAATTAAACGGTTCACGTTTGAGTGATTTAGTGAGGATGTCGGCAATGTTGTCTTTAGACGAAACTTTTTCAATGGAAATATTTCCTCTTTGGACGTTGTCAAAGGAAATGATGACGGATTTTGATATGTTTTATACGTGAGTGTTGCACGGGTTCTTTTGCTTAAGTCGATGGTTCCTTCGTTGGCATACATAATAGGAATGTCGTCGAGACGGTTGGTATAGTAACAAATGAGTGAGAATGAGTTATCATGAGGGGTTTTGAGTGAGACTCGACTTGGAACCTAAAGATGACTTTGAGTGATGATTTTAAGATCACTACATGCCGGTAGGTGATCGTGATTTTCTGAAAGACAAAGAATATTTTCGTTGATGAAAAGGAAGGGACTCAAAATACTAATTTTGTTATAGACACATTGTCCATTATTTGAAGACTTAGAACATCGATAGACGCTTAAGGAGTAAGGATGATACGATGATTTTCTACCCTAAGACTGATGGATAAAGTTTGATCCTCATTGTGTATGAGGTGAGCATGACGATAAAAACATCTTGACATTCCAATGGGGATGAACGGAACTAACAAAAGTAAATGTACTTAGTCTCAAGGTGTGTATATTTATACATGGATGGAAAGAACTATGAATCACTTTTATAGGAACTCGTAAGTCCTTTGTCACAGAAGGTTGATGTTAGATTTTAGCTTTTGGATGAGCGTTTTAACATACGTTGTTAAAAGGCTTGAATTTGAATTTTCGGATATAACTTTTAACGTTTGCGATCGCAAGTTAAAATTACTTGAATATTTTGGACGAAATATTTAAGTTGTCGAACCTACTTAGAGGTGTATTAGATTTGTATTTAACCATCCCTTGACAAAAGAGTGGATTATTTGGTAGGAAACGAGATGATGAATAAAGAAGTGTGTGCATGGAGACTCTAGGAGATTTAAGACCATTTTACGACTATTATGACCTATTGGGTGGTGACACTAAAGGCCGCGGTAGTAAGGGTATAAATTCTAGTGTCATAAAATATATACCTAGATGCATAAGACACATAGATTTAAGCATATAAGAGTATTTAAGCATGCAATAACACAATAACCATAGAGATTAATGAGTAAGACTATATGACATCTAAAAGTATATTGTGATAAGCATACCTAATTCGTTATGCATCAATCCGACATAGTGTAGGTGAACAATTAACACGCAAGTCATGTAAAATGACACATAATAAACATGATTACTTTAAACGCAAACATCATATAAAACATGTTAACATTTAGCATTTAAGATCATGTATTATTTAGATAAACGAAGAAATATTATATCGGAATTGTTTGACATAGACAAAAACCTTTATAATAAACATGCATTTAATAACCAAGCAAATAATCTTTGATCATCAAGATAATCAAGAAGGTATATAATCATATCACATACGAATAAGTTATCATCTTGAAACTTCAAAACTCATATGTAAGATGCCATGAAACTAGGAACTTTTAATGAAATCCTAGTTACTACTTTTTAATGAGAAATTCTAATGAAAGACAGATTTCATCAATGTAAACTAACTTTAGTTACTACTTGTTTACCTATCGAAGTGTAGCAAATATAAAATTTGCTTGGTTCACTAATACATGTCCTAACATGACTCAAACAACCATGTTTTTATGACGATAGATTTAGATGATATATTTTACAGATAATCCTAATAGAGATGTCTTGAATGCTTAGAAAAGCGTAAGCAAGATGTTTTTAATCTTTTGTTCAAGATATATAAGTTGTTTGGTTTTGATGACATATTGCTTGATTTAATAGATGTATTATATTGAGTCATCTTGCATGTGTAGTTGTCTCAAGTGATTTTAACGTGATTGAATTTTCCAAGGCTAAGAGATGTGTTTATTTTTTACAATGAATAATACGTTATATTGAGAGTGTTTTAAGAATGCTCCTTTGCATATCTTGTGAAATGAGTCTCATTAAGGTTATTTACCTTAATTGAGTTTGTGATTCTTCAATGATATGTGATTGAAATGAGACATATTTTTTATTTTTTAATAAATATGCTTTTCTAAAATTATCATTCTTATGAATGCTATATAGCCTAATTAAACAAGTATTTGAATAAATGAATTTTACTTGTTTATGCATCGACACATATTATGGTAGGTTATTTTTTTAAATTCTAATAGCTTATATTTTGCAAACAATATATAGTGTATTATCCTGTAACACAACCATTCATGCTACAAAGAAAATAAAATGCATAGGATATACATTATCCTTTATCAATCGTTTAACACGATAAGTGCATGAATTCTTTAGACATAATGTTTTCCAACATCATGTTATCCTAGGTGAATGAATAAGAGTATTATTCTTATTTTAGAATTTAGCAAAATGTGACTTTGAACTTTGAGTTGTGCTATTAAGTTGTATGAGCAAAGATTACATATGTTGTTTGTTTGCTCGTGTTTGGTTATTTGGAAATGACACATTTACCAATTGCATTGCAATGTAAATTGATTAAATATTTCAGACGAAACATCTAAGTCGTCAATCCTATTTCATTGTGTATATTATGCATCTTATTAAACATAATAGTCTAATATTTAGAACACAACCATTGGACAAGTAAACTTAATTTGGCATCATCAACACAAGTGTGAGTTATGATCTGATGCATATTCTTTTCATCTAGAAAAGAATGTAATTATTTTCATATCAATCTAGTGTGATTGAGTATGTAAATTCAAGATAATATCTTTTTTTATATTTTGATATAATCTTGAAACTAAACAAATAAGAATCTGATTTCATGTCCATACTAAAAAAAATTATCAATTAGATTTGATAAAGATATCAATCATAATTTGAATAATGAATCGATATATACTCGAAATCTTTCTTGAGCCTCACGAACAATCATTTAAAAGAAAATAAATAAATATTTTAACAGTATGTTTCATTAATCCTAAAACTAGTCGTGAGTGAGAAGTTAATGAATAATGACATCGTATCTTGACGGTTACGAGTACTCTTCTCTTGCTCTTGGAGTGGAAAGATTATATCACTTGTAAACAAATGCTTAAACAAGTTACATGATCAAAGACTAATTAATATGTAATCTGTTCTAAAACAGAGACAAAACTATGTGAAAAAGTGTGAAAAACATGTGGGAACAGTCAACTACTTATAGACAAAGTCTGGGATGAAAATAGGCAGCCGACCCCCTTTTCTCTTAGCCGCCCCCTTATCTCCCAGCCGGCCCACTAGTCAATCAGGGGCCCCACACTTATAGACGCTTCTGATTTTGTCCTTTTGTAGAGAAATATTTTCTAAGGTAGATTTTTTGATTTTGAGGGGAAAATCTGATTTCAAATATATATTTGAATTAAAACATTTCTTATAATTACAAAAATATTTTGTCTAATTATTTTTGTAAAAAGGTTTTGTTACATTTATAAAAATGTAAAGTTTAGGACAAAAATTATTTCTTTGATCATCCAACAAATTTAAAGTTTCTTTATTCATGCCTTTAGTGATTTGCGTCGGATGCAAACTTATATTTGTTGTTGAAGCAGACTGGAGACGTCGAGAGATGTTAACATATAAATACATTGATGATTTGTGATTACGAGTAACTTGAGCACTTTATGTTATGTATTATAAGTTACATGTTTGTCATCACCAAAACACAAAGAGAATGTATAGATTAAATATCGTAATATTTGCACTAACTCATCTTATTTCATTTCTTTTTACACATCATTCATACATATTTTCTTTATAAACATGTCATCATACTTATTTTGTATAAAACTTTGTTTGTTTTAAAAATGCAAGTACAAGTACAAGTACAAGTTCTTGTTATTTTATTTTTGTTCTTGTTTATATAAATGGATTTGATTGTAAAAATATGTTACAATACTCTTTAATATGTTCTTGATAAACTTTGTTCAAGGGTTTATGACTATTATAGTGTTGTTGGATTTTGTTGGTAAAAGGAAGTGGAAACATAGAAATAAAAAGGTTGTTAGTGGGCAGTTTTCTAGGTTAGATTCAGATAGCGTGTAGTCAGTTTTTGCAACAGCGGGTGTGTGTCATAAATAGTATACATAACAACGTTTCCATGGCCACTTGAATCACTAAAAACGAATTTACAACAAAGAAGTTATGACTATTTAAAAATCGGACAAAAACAACTAGTTTCAAAAAAACTGCACATATTCTAAGTATCGAAAAGTAGTCTAATGTGGTAACTTTGAGCCTGTTTTTGAGTAGTTTAGATTTCGAATAAAGAAATTTTCACACGAAATCTTTCTTAGTCCTCACTGTCTAGTTTTCGAAAAGTACAAGATCGAGTCCTGAGGTTAAGTAACGAAGGGGTTATGGTCTCGCGAAGTTGAGTAAAATCAGTTTTTCACAAATGTTTAACAGCTTGTGTTTATTTGTAAAAGGGTCTGACATAGTCACTTTGAGGCCGTTTTTGAGTGGTTTAGAGGACGAATGAGATATATGGTCTTAAGAGCATTGTTGTAGTGTTCTTTGGATACTTTACATACGAGTCGGGTTTGAGTAAAAATGTTAAGAAATGAATAAGTTACGGGTTTTCAAAGTTGGGCAAAAATGTTATTTTTGTAAAGTGTTAAAACTTGACATTTATTTGTTGAACTTTGACGTAAACCACATTTTCACTTATAAAACGTAAGCGCAAACATATACAGGTGATATAATGTTATAAAAACTCATATGTATCATTTCACTTCATTTGCATCATTTCATTTTATTTGCATAAGTCTAAAGCGTGCTGTTATTAATTAGGTTGCATTTTGGAATTGATGCGTATTTATTCTTGTTGATTATTTCTCAAATCATCACTTTTCTAAAGGTGAGTTTATAGCCCCGCATTAACTTGTTTTATAACTATTTTGCAAATCTCAGGGTGAGATACATTGCTTGTTTTACTTATGGACGCAGGTAACTTTTGAATGATTGCGGATTAACCTAAGTACCGATAACCCACTATTCCCATTATCATGAACTGTTAGTTACTTTGTGTAAGCATGATTGTTATAAATAGATCTATTGGGATTGACATCCCCATCCCGGTAAGTATCGCTTACTTGAATCGGGGTTACTGATCAAACAAATGTATACCATTTAGGAACTTTGGGTGTTCTCGGGTTGGACACCTACTCGGGCAACTTACTTTGCATTAATTTGCATGCACATAACTATTGTTGTAGCTTTGGTGTCATGAGCTTAGCGCAATCGTAATTACTTTTTGTGATATTGTATGTGTTACAATAGTCATACACTTTAAAATCGTATGAAAACATGTGGGAACAATCAACTATTTATAGACAAAGTCTGGGATGAAAATAAGCAGCCGACCCCCTTTTCTCTCAGCCGGCCCCCTTATCTCCCAGCTGGCCCACTTATCAATCAGGGGCCCCCCACTTAAAGACGCTTCTGATTTTGTTCTTTGTAGAGAAATGTTTTCTAGGGCAGGTTTCTATGATTTTTGGGGGAAAAATATGATTTCAAATATATATTTGAATAAAACATTTCTTTTAATTATAAAAATATTTTGTCTAATTTATTTTTGTAAAAAGGTTTTGTTACATTTATAAAAATTTAAAGTTTAGGACAAAAATTATTTTTTTGATCATCCAACAAATTTAAAGTTTGTTTGTTCATACCTTTAGTGATTTACGTCGAATGTAAACTTAATATTGTTTGTTGAAGCAGACTGGAAAGACGTCGAGATACTTAAGCAAATGAAAATATTTATGAATTTGTTATTACTAGTCAACTTAAGCACTTTACGTTAAGTATTATAAGTTTACATGTTTGTCATCACCCAAAACACAAAGAGAATGTATAGATTAAATATCGTAATATTTACACTAACACATCTTATTTCATTTCTTTTTACACATCATTCATACATATTTTCTTTATAAACATGTCATCATACTTATTTTGTATAAAACTTTGTTTGTTTTAAAAATGCAAGTACAAGTACAAGTACAAGTTCTTGTTATTTTATTTTTGTTCTTGTTTATATAAATGGATTTGATTGTAAAAATATGTTACAATACTCTTAAATATGTTCTTGATAAACTTTGTTCAATGGTTTATGACTATTATAGTGTTGTTTGATTTTGTTGGTAAAAGGAAGTGGAAACATATAAATAAAAAGGTTGTTAGTGGGCAGTTTTCTAGGTTTACGATTCGGGCACGGATAGCGTGTAGTCCGTTTTGCAACAGTGTGTGTGTGTCACTAAATTAGTATACATAACAAAGTTTCCATGCTCGCTTGAATCACAAAAACAAATATTAAAACTAAGAAGATATGAAGATTTTAAAAATCGAACAAAAACAACTAGTTTCTAAAAAACTGCACATATTCTAAGTATCGAAAAGTAGTCTAATGTGGTAACTTTGAGCCTGTTTTTGAGCAGTTTAGATTTCGAATAAAGAAATTTTCACACGAAATCTTTCTTAGTCCTCACTGTCTAGTTTATTCGGAAAAGTACAAGACTCGATTCCTGAGTTAAGTAACGAAGGAGTTACGGCCTCGCAAAGTTGAGTAAAATCAGTTTTCACAAATGTTTAACAGCTAGTGTTTATTTGTACAAGGGTCTGACCTAGTCACATTGAGGCCGTTTTGAGTGGATTTAAGAGGATTAATGACATATAGTGAACTAAAAGAGCATTGTTGTAGTGTTCATATGGATACTTTTACATACGAGCCGGGTCTTGAGTAAAAATTTTAAGAAACTAAAGTTACGGGTTTCCAAAGTTGGGACAAAAATGTTAATTTCTTGTAAAGTGTTAAACTAACATTTATTAGTTTGAACTTTGACGTAAACCACATTTTCACTTATAAAACTTAAGCGCAAACATATACAGGTGATATAATGTTATAAAAACTCATATGTATCATTTCACTTCATTTGCATCATTTCACTTTATTTGCATAAGTCTAAAGCGTGTCGTTATTAATTAGGTTGCATTTTGGAATCGATGTGTATTTATTCTTGTTGATTATTTATCAAATCATCACTTTTCTAAAGGTGAGTTTATAGCCCCACATTAACTTGTTTTATAACTATTTTGCAAATCTCAGGGTAAGATACATTGCTTGTTTTTTACTTATGGACCAATTAATTTTGAATGATTGCGGATAGCCTAATACCAGAGACCCACATCTCCCATTATCATGAACTGTTAGTTACTTTATGTAAGCATAAGTGTTATAAATAAATCTATTGGGATTGACATCCCCATCCAGGTAAGTATCGCTTACTTGAATCGGGGGTACCGATCAAACAGATGTATACCATTTAGGAACTTTAGGTGTTCTCGGGTTGGACACCTACTCGGGAAACTTACTTTGCATTAATTTGCATGCACATAACTATTGTTGTAGCTTTGGTGTCATGAGCTTAGCGCAATCGTAATTACTTTTTGTGATATTGTATGTGTTACAATAGTCATACACTTTAAAATCCTGCGGTCCACACTTAATATTTACTTAAAACTATGAACTCACCAACATTATTGTTGACATTTTAAGCATGTATTTCTTAGGTGCTTAACTCGTAAGGACATTATGACATGCATGGAGTCTACATCATCATTGATTAATCTCATTGGACTTTTATCGCACTTAAACTATTCTCCTTGTGTTGTAACAAAACTCTGAATTTCTATTGATGCTAAACTATGGGACCACTTTGTTTTCAAAGTTATTTAAATTTTATGTATCAACAAAATGATTTTTAAATGACTCATATAGACGTCGTTCTCTTATATCTTGTGTTATCATATTATGAAGTAACACCCCCGGTTACCTTTCCGCTGCATGATTTTGGAGGTGTCATAAGATTGGAAAGCTATCGAAAAAGGTTGAACATCAGAAAGACGAAGGCTAACCTTCCTAGGAATTAATGAAGTGGAACCATATACGTTGGTACATAAATCTATTGAAGGAATAGTATATCTCAACAACAGTCAGTGTAAGAGATGGATGGGACTCAACTAATGCAACATATTTTGTGATACCTCTTTGTAGAAAGTGAAAGATGTGTTGATAGAGATGTTGAATGATCACAAGCTGTGATATAAATGAGGCTACATCGGAAACATTAACTAGACATCTGTGGATGTGTTCATCTATGGTGAGATGAAAATGGCGTGTGAACTAAAGCTAAAGTTCAGAGAGCGGATGAGAAGGCCAGAAAGATTTGTTGGTGGAAGACCAAGGATCTTGGATATTATGCACTTTTCAAGACTGGAATGATTACCCCTCAAGGAGAGAGTGTTAGGAATAAGTTGTAATCATTCCTAGTAATTCTAGACCCTTAGTCTAGTTTATGTTAGTTTATGATTAGTTGTTAGTTAACGTTTATCTTTGTATCAAGTTTGTAATAAGTTTTCAACCGAGCCCGACCCATCAAGCCATTTGGGTCGGCCCATGAACACATAGTAGCTAGGGTTACATTATCCATAAGCAATATAAAGAAGAGCCTCCTACACTTGATAGAAGGAGTTTGTTAGTGAATGAAACTTTGCTCTCATTTTGTTCTTATCACCAAGTCTATCACACCTTTCTCTCTCTAGATTTCTCTCTCTAAACTCTATTGATCTACTAGTGTGATTTGCTCATATAAGGGAACCTACAATGATCTTCTTTATTATAGTAAATCTCAAGTAACTGCCTAGAGTATTTAAGACGACTTGATATAATGTGGTTATTCGAATAATAACAGATTGGTAATTTAAAATTTGTAATATAAATTGTTTGATGTTAATATTAAGATAAGTGTTAACTTAATCCTAAGCTAAAAATTCATGTAGTTATTAGAGATTTTCCAAAAGAAATAAGATCATTAATTTCTCACGTATTTTTCCCTTACCATGTGCAAGATGTATATGGAAAAGATGCAAAAGAAAATTGCGAGAAAAAATAACTATCTTCTTTGTTTTTGTAGATCTCGAATAACTGCCTAGAGTTTTTAAGATACATATGGTCTATTAGTAAAAATAAATATGAATTGTAAAGTTATATTAATTTTTGATAGATGTAAGACGTTGCTTTTATGTTTCTGAAAATTAGTATGACCAGTTTGATTATTCTAATAATAATTTTTTAACTGTTTATACGTTTCTGATACTTATCATTCAACAAAGTGGTAATCTTAATTTTGTAATATAATTTGTTTTATGTTAATGTTTTTTTTTGGTAAAGGGTTAGTTTTATGTTAATATTAAGATAAGTGTTATTATATTGTTTAAAAAGCACATAAAAAACTTTGATGTTAAAGTATAATATGACAAAATAAAAATAATAAAAATCAAACTTAAAAACTCGTGCCTGCACGAGTATCTAAAACTAGTATAAGTGTGTCTTAATATTTATTTTTTCTTAATGACAACTAACTATCTAACAATATATATAGTTATATACATAAGAAGTCTATTTCACATATTCCGACGCACAACCATTTAATTTAGTATTATTGAGACACAAGTTCTTTTTAGTCGTACTACAGTTAATATATTGGTTGGTGGAATCTGGGTTCGAGGATAATGAAGTTGAAGATGAAGAACACAATCGGTACATATGCATCAATCATCTATGTTATGATGGAAGTGTTGGAATTAGTGTCCAAGTTCATAACTAATTGGTAAGATTATCATCAAAAGTAGAGTCCTTTTTGGGTCACCCTTAGTGAACTGTAAAAAAGAAAAGGTTTCGAAGAATAGGTTACGGCGTAACCACTTTTGGTGTTACACCTTAACAAGGCGCGGGATGTTTTTGGGGGATGTCCCACATCGCCCCAAGGAGACAACCCAACCCCCTCCTTTTGGATATAAATAGAGGGGCATGCCTAGGTCTTCATCATTCAATTCTAACTATCTATTTCTTACTCCTTGTAAGAGTCTTTCGTATTGACGGGGCACCCTAAGAGTTTGAATAATAGTTTCTCTTGGTTCGTGGGTGTGAGCCATTAGAGGTACTCCCGTTTGGGTACCCACCTCCAAGTTTGACCAAGGTGGTCCGCGTGTGAGAAATTCGATTTTCTCAAAGGTTAGTATTTTCCTTTTATTTATTTGTTTATTTATTTATTTTCTTTTTAGTTGCTTTTAGTTAATTAGGTTCAGATCCTTTAGGTTTAGTTCTCTTCTAGCCCTAGATTAATTATTATTTCCGCTGCGTGTTAATCTAGTTAGGAAATAGAAAACCTATCAGTGGTATCAAGAGCTTTAGCCTAATTCTATTAGCACTTAAAAAGTAAATTGTTAACATGTGATAAGTGTAAATAATAATTGTATACTATTATGTTATTGGCTTGTGATCATAGAATATTAATATGAATTTACATTTTAGAACCTTATATTTTGAACTGTTTAAATATACCCCTGAAATTTTAAAATGTTTAAAATAGAAGCTGAACTTTAAAACTGTTTAAAAGAAACCTTATAATTGTAATTGCTATATTATATATGTATCATTAAAACTAAAAACACCGTTAGTCAATTGGTAAATCGGCTCACCCATAGTGAACAAACTATAAG
>BQNB010133265.1:0-18495 GCA_026074375.1 Tanacetum coccineum
GATAGCTTAAAAGATTACGGTTACCTTAGGGTTGGTAAGAGTTACCACCAGCATTATAGGTACCTGTAGTAGCATATACGTCCTCTTGAGTGTAGCCACCGGTAGTTTCACACTCATAATAAGCATGTGGACCACCACAAGTCTCACAACCATTTTGTATCAAATTAATTGATTGGTTTATAGAAGAGACGAGAGCTTTAACCTGCTTAGTGAGAGCGGTAATAGCAGCATCTTGAGTCGAGCTCCTACTAGCACTTGAAACTTGAGGTTTGTTTCGGGAAGTTTGAACTTTAGATTTGTTCTCAATAATAGTCAAAGCTTTTTGGGTATTCTTAGTCAAGAAATTACCACCAGCTACAGAATTAAGAGAATCCTGATTAGATTGATTTAAACTATTGTAGAAAGTATCAATCTGATGGAGAGGATAAAAGCCATAATGAGGACATTTGTTAAGAATATATTTAAATCGGTCACAGGCTTCAAAAAATGTCTCACCGAATCTTTGTTGAAATCTAGTTATTTCATTTCGAAGATTGGTGGTCTTAGAAGGAGGAAAGAAGCGGTTCACGAACTTGGATACTAGATCGTTCCAAGTTGTGATAGAATTAGGAGGTTCTTTTTCAAGCCAAGTTTGGGCAGCCCCCTCAAGAGAAAACGGAAATAACAACAATTTAACAACGTCGCTCGGGACGTTATTAAGTTTAATGATTTGTGTTATTTTCGTGAATCTTCGAATATGAGAATGAGGATCATCGTTTTCAAATCCATGAAAAGCAATGGCGGTTACTAGATTAAGTAAACTGATCTTCAATTCAAATTGATTAACAAGAATAGGGGGTACAACGATTGCATCCCCCACACCATCGGTAGGTGCCTGGAGTAACTTCTCCATCAGACGGAGATATGGATTCGGGTTTTGAAAATTAGGACCCATTGGAGGCGGTCCTTGAACATTATTCGGATCATTAGCCATATTTATCTCTTCAAAATCGAGTAAAAGAGACGGATCACCAAGATTTCGTCGTCGATTTCGGATAATGCTTTTGGAATTAGTAGATGGAGGAACGAGATTAGAAGAAGATGAACAAGTGCTCATGCACTAAAATAGAAATAAAATAAAAGAAAAATATTTTTGTATTTTTTATAGAGAAAATAAAATGAAAATATTTTTGGTATTCTTAAAATTTTTATATAAAAGAAAATAAAATAGAAATAGAAAATATTTTTTTGATTTTTATTTTTTTATAAGTACAAAATTAAACTTTCAAAAGAGAAAGGATCTTCAAGGCATTCACTTCGAAACACAACGTAGAAATCGTACAACTCTCCCCGGCATTGAGATTTGAATTGAAAACCACGTTTATGTTTTGAAGTAAAATGATTGATTATCTTTTTAGATTTTTGGTTTTAGAATTTAAACTACTTTTTAGAAAACTATTTTTAATACTAAAAATTATACTAATATTAATACTATAATTATACTAATCAATTAAACTACGAGAATTATGCTAAAATGATCTAAAAGATTTATAAGATGAATATGTTTGCTAAGTGAGGTGAAAAGTTCCTTAAGTGTGAATTAAGGTTTATTAACGAATTATTATCCTTAGAAAAGACGATTTTCTCACAACGTTGGTTTCTATTGAAAATGACCCCTTAAAAAGATACTAATTACTAGATGTGTCATTTGATTATTTTTTGGATTTTGCCCTTCAAACAACCAAATGAAAAATCTAAATAATCCAAAAAATTATTAATCAACTAAACCTTTTTCAAATCCACACTTAATTCCCAATTCACAATATCACTTAGCAAGCACAAATATAACTACTCACTAAGCATAACGATCAAATTAACAAATCTAAACATTTTAAACTAATAATTCTACACTAATGAATTGAAATAGGATAGAAAATGAAACCGAAATGAAGAGCTGCAAATAAACGATAACCACCCGATTTAATAAGCTAAAGAAAATAATCAAATTCTTTCTAGCTTATTAAACCCTAAAGCTCTACGCCTCATGAGATGACCAGTACCAAAAACACAAAAAACAATTAAACTGTTCATATAATACAAATTTTTATTACAAATTTTCAATTCAAGTTTTCTGTTTTTACATTACGCGAACCAACAAAAGCCAAATCTAATTCAAACAAAGTCCAAACAAATCAAACGTGACCCAATAGATGTAATTTTAGAACTAGATTCAACCAATACATTACTTAATCCGAATTCCTAATAAGCTATATCAAAGCAATCTAATTAAGCCGAGACTTAGATAAGCTATAACATTCAAATCAACCTAATAAGCTCTCCTACATCAACAACGATCCAAACTAAAACCAAATAAGCTGTTATAAGGTCTTAATCGAACCTTCACAAACAATCTAATCCACAAGGAATGGATCTAAAACTAACAAGCTAATCATGAAAAATAAGCTAACATGTTTCTAAACAAGCTCTAACCAATCAATAAGCAAGAAACTAAATGGATTTGATGAAACAAATAAGCTAATGAGCTTATTCGCTATTTTTAAATTAATAAGCTATTATCAAACCGTATAAGCTTAAACCAAATCTAATAAGCTATTAAGAAGCTTATCAGTTCTATGAGAGAGAGCTTTAAGAAAAACTAAGAGCTTATAAACGAAAATAAGCTAGATCAAAGCTTATTATTTAAGCTTATAGAACCGGATCTTATTTAGAATAAAAGATGGATCAGATAAGCTCTTATGAAGCTTATTCGATTTATTTCTTAATCTTAAATAAGCTGGTTGAATGAGCTCAGTTAATAAGCTAAATGAGGTAGCTTATGTTTCGATAAGTTTTTTTGAAAGAAAAGAAGAAAAGAGAATAAGCACTTCAATCACCAAACATTATCTTCAATTACCTAGAAATAAGCTGTTTACAATATCTCAATAACCTAAAACCCAGGTTTTACAATAAGTAGAAATAAGCTAAAACTAATACTAATAAACTACAAATTTGAGAGTAAAAATTGAAATCTGAAATCTAATGAACGAAAATGCTTTGCTGCGTGTGATTATATAGCCAAACTCCATGGCAATTTTTGTAAATATTGTAGTGTGAGGGGATGGAGGCCTCGCGGGGTAAGAGGTAACGTGGCTTAGGGTGCGCACTTAATGCCGAATGTTGGATATCACGTGTATGCGCTCTGCTCTCTACGCACGTAGCGCACTATGAGAGATCAGCTGTGCTGAAAAATCTGCCTTGAGAGAGAGAGTGTGTGTGTGAAAAATGCCATGAGAGTCTCTGTGTTTGAGAGAGAGAGAGAGATAGAGATAGTGTAATAACGCAGTCGCTTTTCGGTTAGTGTGTGTGTGTGTGTGGTGTGTTGTAGAAAGAATTTTCCAGATATGAGACGGTGTGTTGGTGTGGCGTGTTGGTTATTCGCCAAGGAGATATGATAGTGAAGTTCTCACACTCGTCGGTGTTGTGTGTGTGTGTATGCTATGTATGTGAAATTAATTTGGTGATGGCTGTAGTTTGATAGTCAGTTGGCTGTGTATATTAGGGTGCTCGCACTCTACTCGTGTGTGGGTTTGGGGAGAGAGAGTCTTGGCTATTGTGTGTGGGCGAGAGTTAAGAAAGATGGGTCCTGTGACCCCACCCTTCACGCTCTCTGTCCTTTTCACTGTTGCACTGCTGGACCTACGTTGTTGTAGGATGTTGCGCTGCTGCTCGCATTGAGAGATGGGGTGGCTGTTGCTCACGGCTCCGTAGCGGGTTTCAGCTGTGTATCCTTTGTACTAACTCTCTAGTGCCCAATAAATGTGTGTTTCAAGAGAGAGAGAGAGACTCGGAAGGAACGCGTAGTAGTGTGTGTGTGTGTGTAGATATAGAACTCTCATCACGTCACACGCGAGAATAGTGGAGGTTGGGTTGGAGACTATATGTGTTCTGTGCGTTGGTCCCAGCGCAGCTCGGGAGGAGTACTATCTACTGCTCGCCATTTCACTTGTCGCGCGCCGAAAGAGAGTACATCTGACGCTAGGTGGTGCGTCTGAGCTTGTCGTGATAGGTAGAGGCTAAGTTAGAGAGGAGAAATGATTCGGTTTCTTAATTGTAGGAGGTGGTCTCAATTATAAAGAAAAGGAGTGCGTTATTTTGAAGCAAACAAAAAGGACACATGGCATTTTTCTATTAGTGGATTTAGGCTGATTTTAGCTGGAAAATAAGGTGGTTACGAGGTTATACACACGAGGCCAATCATTGGCATTAATGCCACCTTCCACGTTCCTTTACCCCTGTCTCCAATATTTCGTTACAAAACCAATGCCATGGAGTTGTGGCTAATAATCACACGCAGCAAGCAAAGCATTTTGTTCAATTAGATTTCAGAATTTCAATTTTTACTATCAAATTTGTCTGTTTCATGTGTAGTATTAGTTTTAGCTTATTTCTACTTATTGTAAAACCACTGGGTTTTTAGGTTATTGAGATATTGTAAACAGCTTATTTCTAGGTAATTGAAGATAATGTTTGGTGATTGAAGTGCTTATTGCTCTTTTCTTTCTTTTCTTTCAAGTGAAATAAACGTATTATCGAAAACATAAGAAACTCACCTTATGTCGTTCTGAGCTTGCTGTTAACTGAGCTTCTTTTAACCTACACTGTATTTAAGATTAAGAAAATTAAATCGATAGTAGCTTACATTGAACGTGGTGATCTGAATCCATTCTTTTATTCTAAATAAGATCCGATTCTAAGAAGCAATTAAATAATAGCTGTTTGATCTGGCGTAATTGATTTTCGTTTATAAGCTCTTAGTTTTTCTTAAAGCTCTCTCTCATAGAACTGATAAGCTTCTTAATAGCTTATTAGATTTGGTTTGAGCTTATACGGTTTTGATAATAGCTTATTAATTTAAAAATAGCGAATAAGCTCATTAGCTTATTTGTTTCATCAAATCCATTTAGTTTCTTGCTTATTGATTGGTTAGAGCTTGTTTAGAAACATGTTAGCTTATTTTTCATGATTAGCTTGTTAGTTTTAGATCCATTCCTTGTGGATTAGATTGTTTGTGAAGTAGGTTCCGATTAAGACTTATAACAGCTTATTTGGTTTTTAGTTTGGATCGTTGTTGATAGTAGGAGAGTTTATTAGGTTGATTTGAATGTTATAGATTATCTAGTCTCGGTCTTATAATCATTGATTGCTTTCGGTATTGACTTAATTAGTAATTCGGCGACGTTAAGTAATGTATTGGTTAATGACCTAGTTCTTCTCAAATTACTCGCTATATGGGTCACGTTTGATTTGTTTGGACTTTGTTTGAATTAGATTTGGCTTTTGTTGGTTCGCGTAATGTAAAAACAGAAAACTTGAATTGAACCTCATTCTAGTAATAAAAATTTTGTATCCTAATGAAACAGTTTAATATGTTATATCTTTACGATTTTTTGGTCTGGTCATCTCATGAGCGCCGTAGCAGCTTAGATAGGTTTACTCCTAAGCTAGAAAGAATTAATGATCGCCTATTTGGTACTTTTGGCTCGCATTAAATCGGTTGGTTATCGTTAGATATTGTATGGTCTTCATTTCGGTGTTACGTTTCTATCCTATTTCAATTCATTAGTGTAGAATTATTAGTTTAAAATGTTTAGATTTGTTAATTTGATCGTTATGCTTAGTGAGTAATTTATTATTTGGTGCTTGCTAAGTGAATATTGTGAATTATTGCGAAATGTAAGTGTAGTGCTATTTGAAAAAGGTTTAGTTGATTAATAATTATTTTAGGTGTATTTAGATTTTTATATTAGGTGTTTTGAAGGGCAAAATCCAAAAAATAATTCAATGACACATCTAGTCAATACTAGCTACTCTTTTTAAGGGGTCGCAATTTTCAAGATGAAACCAGACTCAGCTAGTTCCATCTGTGGAGAAAATCAGTCTTTTTCAAGGATGCCTATTAAACATATCGTTATCTCCCACTCACGTAATTCACACTTTAAGGCACTTTCACCTCCACTTTAGGCAAACATATATCATCTTTGATCTTATTAGCTCATTGAGTAGCACAATTATCTTCTGTCAGTTTTAAAGTGATTATTGTGCATAATCTATTGTAATTAATATTTGTATAATTTTTAGATATAATAAGAAATAAAGATTAGTTACTAAAGAAGTAAGTTAGATCATTTTGGCATAATCCTATTAGTATAATTTTTACATCTTTAAATAGTATAATCTTTAATATTAAAAGTAGTTTTTTAATTCAAAAACCAAAATTAAAAGATAATCAAGCATTTAATTTTCAAACATAAGAGTGGTTTTCAATTCAATTCTCGTTGGGATTTCGACACTCAGAAGATTGATCGTTGTTTGTCCTCAAGCAAATTTTTATATCTAACGGGGATATTATTACCGATACGTTATCGACGAATCAGTTTTTTGGCGCCGTTGCCTGGGAGGATTGTCCGATTTTCACGTGTTGCTTTGAAGTGAATGCCTTGAAGATCCTTTCTCTTTTGAAAGTTTAATTTTGTACTTTAAAAAAAATCAAAAAAAAAATCTATTTCTATTTTATTTTCTCTTATATAAAAATTTTTAAAAAAATACCAAAGATATTTTCATTTTATTTTCTCTAAAAAAATCAAAATTTTTTTTTCTTTTATTTCTATTTTAGTGCATGAGCACACGTTCATCTTCTTCTAATTTCGTTCCTCCGTCTACTAATCCCGAAAGCATTATGCGAAATTGACGACGAAATCTTGGTGATCCGTCTCTTTTACTCGATTTTGAAGAGATAAATATGTCTAATAATAATAATAACATTCAAGGACCGCCTCCTGCGGGTCCTAATTTCCCGGCTCCAGATCTTCGTCCGATGAAGGAGTTACTTCCGGCACCTACCGATGGTGTGGGGGATGCAATCGTTGTACTCCCTATTCTTGCTAGTCTATTCGAATTGAAGATCGGTATACTTAATCTAGTAACCGCCATCGCTTTTCATGGTTTAGAAAACGATGATCCTCATTCTCATATTCGAAGATTCACGAAAATAACACAAACAGTTAAACTTAATAACGTCCCGAGTGACATTGTTAAACTATTGTTATTTCCGTTTTCTCTTGAGGGAGCAGCCCGGACTTGGTTTGAAAAAGAACCTCCTAATTCTATCACAACTTGGAACGATCTTGTATCCAAGTTCGTGAACTGCTTCTTTCCTCCTTCCAAGACCACCAATCTTCGAAATGAAATAACTACATTTCAACAAAGATTCGGTGATACATTTTCTGAAGTCTGGGACCGATTTAAAGCTCTTCTTAACAAATGTCTCCATCATGGCTTTTCTCCTCTTCATCAGATTGATACTTTCTACAATAGTTTAAATCAATCTGATCATGATTCTATTAATTCTGCAGCTAGTGGTAATTTCTTGACTAAGAATACCCAAGAAGCTTTGACTATTATTGAGAACAAATCTAAAGTTCAAACTTCCCGAAACAAACCTCAAGTTTCAAGTGCTAGTGAGAGCTCGACTCAAGATGCTACTATTACCGCTCTCACTAAGCAGGTTGAAGCTCTCGTCTCTTCTATGAACCGACTAATTAATTCGATACAAAATGGTTATGAGACTTGTGGTGGTCCACATGCTTATTATGAGTGTCAAGCCACCAGTGGCTACACTCAAGAGGACATATATGCTACCACGGGTACCTATAATGCGGGTGGTAACTCTTACCAACCCCAAGTTAACCGTAATCTTTTAAGTTATCGTTCCAATAATTATCTTGGACCACCCGGATTTAATCAAGGAAATAATCAGAATCAAGGAAACAATCAATGAAATAATCAGGGAAATTATCAAAATAATCAAAACAGGAACCAGAATTAGAACCAAAATCGATATAATCAAGGTTCTCAAAACCAAGGATATAATCAAAACAGGGGTCAGAATTACAACCAAGGAAATAATTACAATCAAAATCAGGGATATAATCAAAATCAAGGTTAGAATGTTAATCAGAATCAAGCTCAGCCGAATGTTCCGTCTTTGGAAGAAATGATGCTACAACATATGAGATCGACTGAAGCTAAAATGCAACAAATGCAAACTCACAATACCTAACAAATACAATATTTGCAAAACCAAAATACCTAAATGGTAAATCTGATGAATCAAATGCAAAAATCCCTCTAGGAGAGACCTCGAGGTGTGCTTCCGAGCAACACCGTTCCCAACCCACAAGAAGATCTTAAAGTTATCACCACACGAAGTGGTGTTACTTTAGTTGGACCCTCAGTTCCTCCTCCTTATCTCTCTTCTTCTAAGGAGGTGGAACGAGACCCGAAGTCGACCACGGACCAGGTACCCACCGAGAGTAAAACAAGAGTCCCATCTCTGGTAGTCTTGCCGTCTCCCGCTTCTGAGCTTCCTCCTACTCCTACTTCTTCTTCTGTGATTCCTAAGCGAAATCCTCATCAACCTCCAATTCTATATCCTTCGAGGTTGAATAAGGAGAAGCTTCAAGACAAGTCTGATATACAAATTCACAGTTTCTTGCAAATATTTAAGAAACTGTACTTCAATATTAGTTTTGTTGAAGCTTTAGCTCACATGCCAAAGTATGATAAAATGGTCAAAGATCTCCTTACTAATAAGGAGAAACTTCTTGAATTGGCAAATACTCCCTTGAATGATAACTGGTCAGCTGTCCTTCTCAAAAAGTTACCCGAAAAAGTTAGAGACATTAGGAGATTTCTCATTCCATGTGATTTCTATGGGCTTGAGTCATGCATGGCCTTAGCCGATCTAGGTGCTAGCATTAACTTAATGCCCCTTTTTGTGTGGAAGAAACTATCTCTTCCTGAGCTTACTCTCACTCGAATGACACTCGAGTTAGCTACCCGGACTGTTGCTTATCCAGCCGGTATAGCCGAGGATGTCTTCGTACAAGTGGGAAAGTTCACTTTCCCTGCTGACTTTGTTGTCGTCGACTATGATGTCGATCCTCGTGTTCCCTTTATCTTAGGGAGACCCTTCTTGAGGATGGCCCATGCTCTAGTCGACGTACACAGAAAAGAGTTAACTCTTCGAGTCAGTGATGAGAAATTGGTCTTCAACATTGAAAGCACTTCAAAATATCCTCGAAAGCACGGTGATGAATCAATCCATAAGATTGACATCCTTGATATTACATGCGAGGATCATTTTCATGAAGTGCTAAATATTCAAAAACCAATTAATTCGATGAGTGGCAGTCCCACTCATTCTTCGGACACTGTTGTCGCATCTCTCTCCCCTTCTCTTACTCCCTTCGAGGATAGTGATTTTATTTTGGAGGAGATTGACACTTTTCTTGCTTCTTATGATTCGATATCATCGGATATCGATGATGGAATATTTGATCCAGAGGGAGATATCCGTCTTATTGAGGAATTATTAAATAATGAAATCCCGAATGATCTCCCTCCTCCTCTTCATGTGTTTGAGATTAATGAAACTAAAAAGATTAAAACTTCAATCGATGATCCTCCTGATCTTGAACTCAAGGACTTACCCCCTCATCTCGAGTATGCATTTTTAGAGGGAACTTCAAAGTTAACCGTCATTATTGCTAAACACTTAAAGAGGGAGGAAAAATAACAGCTTCTAAAGGTTTTAAAATCACATAAACGGGCGATAGCTTAGATAATATCTGATATTCGGGCATTGATCCTAATTTTTGCACCCATAAGATATTAATGGAAGATGATTTTAAACTGGCTGTTCAGCACCAGAGAAGGGTAAATCCTAAAAATCATGAAGTAATTAAAGGAGAAGTTATCAAACTTCTCGATGCTGGATTGATTTACCCTATCTCTAATAGTCCTTGGGTGAGCCCGATTCACGTTGTACCCAAGAAAGGGGGTATGATGGTAATTACTAATGGAAATAATGAGCTGATTCCTACAAGATTGGTCACGGGTTGGCGTGTTTGTATTGACTATCAAAAGTTAAACGACGCCACCCGTAAAGACTACTTTCCTCTCCCTTTCATAGACCAGATGTTTGAGCGTTTAACAGGAAACAAATTCTATTGTTTTTTAGATGGTTTTTCTAGATACTTTCAAATTCCTATTAATCCCCAAGACCAGGAGGGGGAAGGGGAAAACCAAACATTCACCTGACCTTAATAGAACATTTGCTTACCGAAGGATGCCTTTCGGTCTTTGCAATGCTCCTGGGACTTTCCAAAGGTGTATGGTGGCTATTTTCCATGATATGATTAAGAAAACCATGGAAGTTTTCATGGATGAATTTTCGTCTTTGGGGATTCGCTCTTCTTGCCTCTTCCCATATAGGACCATGATGCTAAACGGTGCGAAGTCACTAATCTAGTTCTAATTAGGAAGGAAGTGCCATTTACATGGTCAAAGAGGAATTGTCCTCGGCCATAAGATCTCTAAAAGTGATATTGAAGTAGGTAGAGCTAAAGTGGATGTGATTGCAAAACTACCTCCTCCGACCACGGTTAAAGGAATTAGGAGCTTCTTGGGTCACGTCGGCTTTTATAGGAGATTTATCAAAGTTTCTTCTAAAATAGCTCGGCCAATGACCCACTTATTGGAAAAAGACACTCCCTTCTTCTTTTCTTCTGAGTGTCTTTCCCTTTTGAAAATTCTTTAAAAAGAAGTTAAACAGATCAGACCGAAGCTCCTATTCTTGTGTCCCCGGACTGGGACTTACCGTTTGAAATTATGTGTGATGCTAGTGATTTTGCTGTTGGAGCTGTTTTAGGACAAAGAAAGGAAAAACATTTTCAGCCTATACACTATGCTAGTAAGACCTTATCAGATGTTCAAACATATTACACCACTACAGAAAAAGAGCTATTAGCTGTGGTGTATGCGTTTGAGAAATTCCGTTCTTACCTTGTCTTATCTAAGACCATAGTGTATACGGATCACTCGGCTTTAAAGTATCTATTTGCTAAACAAGACGCTAAGCCGAGGTTGCTCTGATGGATTCTCTTGCTCCAAGAATTTGATATAGAAATTAGAGATAAAAAAGGAGCGGAGAATCTAGCGGTTGATCATTTGAGCAGATTATGAAATCCTCATCAAATGGATCTAGTTGGTATGGAAATGAATGACAATTTTCCACACGAGTCCCTAAATATGATTTCTCTTAATCCTGATAATGAACCCTCATGGTTTGCCGATATTGAAAACTACATAGTGGGTAACGTGCTTGTTCGATGGATGTCATCCCAGCAGAAAAAGAAATTCTTTAAAGATGTTTGACATTATTTCTGGGATGACCCCTATCTCTTTAGGATTTGTACCAATCAGATTATCAGGCGGTGTGTGGACGGGAGGGAGGCTAATGATATTCTTGACGCCTGCCACCATGGTCCCACCAGGGGACATCATGGCCCGAACTACGCCACCAAGAATGTTTTCGACTCTGGTTTCTACTGGCCCACCATATATCGCAATGCCCAGGACATGGTCACACATTGTGATGCATGTCAACGTCAAGGAAAAATCTCACAAAAGGATGTAATGCCTCAGAATCCTATCCAAAATGTTGAGACCTTTGACGTTTGGGGCATCGACTTTATGGGCCCGTTCCCGTCTTCATCAGGGAACCAATATATACTCGTGGCTGTCGACTATGTGTCTAAATGGGTTGAAGCGAAAGCGCTCCCCACTAATGACGCCCGAGTGGTTGTCAGATTTCTGAAGCAGTTATTTTCCAGATTTGGAACTCCACGGGCTATTATCAATGATCGAGGTACACATTTTTGCAACGATCAGTTTGCAAAAGTGTTAGCAAAGTATGGTGTGAAACACCAACTTTCTACCTCGTATCACCCTCAAACAAGCGATCAAGTGGAGGTTTCAAATCGTGGTTCAAAAAGGATATTAGAAAGGACAGTAGGCGAGCATCGAGCAAAATGGGCCGATAAATTAGATGACGCCTTGTGGGCTTTTCATACCGCTTTCAAGACACCTATCGGTTGTACTCCTTATAAGCTCGTGTACGGTAAAGCCTGTCATCTGCCCATTAAGCTCGAGCACAAAGCCTACTGGGCCTTGAAATGGGCTAATTTTGACCTAAACACTGCGGGTGATCACCAAAAAGTTCAAATGAATGAATTAAATGAACTTCAGGATCAACCTATGAGAACTCTTTGATCTACAAATAAAAGACGAAGAAGATACATGATGCAAAGATCAAAAACCGAGAATTCCATGTCGGTGATCGTGTTCTTCTTTTCAATTCTAGATTAAAAATTTTCTCGGGCAAATTAACATCCCGCTGGTCCGGCCCGTTTACGGTTTCTGAAGTATTTCCATATGGAACCGTTGAGTTATCCCAACTTAACGGTCCCAACTTCAAGGTAAACGGGCACCGGATCAAACACTACTATGGAGGGGACATCCCTGCTATGGATGTCCCGGATCTTCATTTTTCCCCTAAGGACAAATAAATTCAGAGGCGAGTCAAGCTAGTGACTCATTAATAAACAAGCGCTTCGTGGGTGGCAACCCATGCTTATCCTAATAGTAGTAATAATATTACATTAGCTTAGATTTAGTAATGAATAAGTGTGGGGGAGTGCTTCTCTCCATGTTGTGCTTCGTGCTTTTTCAGTTTTTGCTTGTAGGATTCCCTATGATCGTGAAGACCACCGTGCTTGTTTTAAATCCTCCAATCACTCGGTCTCCGATCATCTTCATGTTTATATCTAAGGAATTTTTCAATTCTGATCATATATATATTGTTACCCCTTTCACACTTGGAATTCTAAGCATTTGCCTTTTTCGTCCCCAAGTGTGGGGGTAAAACCCGACATTTTTAAACATTGAGGCCAATGTTCAGTTCTAAGTGTGGTGGGGATTTCTATCAAAATTGATCATACCTATGCCTGTCTGTGCCCCACGCAACCCTATTTTAACCAATATATTGTTTTATTTTATTTTTAAAAAAATGAATGATAAGAAAATAGAAAAAATATAACAATATAAAAATGTGTAGAAATAAGGCTCGTAGGCTAGAACTAGAGAGTTTTTGACTTGACCGAGTGTTTCATTCTAGCTTTACCCTTAGCTTTCGAGACTAAGCGTTTGCAAGACTTTAAAATTTTGCAAAAAACAAAAAATGCTAGAATTGAATATAAGTTAGATGCTAAGCGTGGAGTAGTTGGATCGCTTTAGAGCTCATAGAGGTTAATTGTGGCTTTTTGCTCCCATCAGCTTAAAAACTATAAAAAATAATAATTTTCAATAAATAAAGTTGATTATGTTTTTGCGATTCTTAATTTTGATCCCTTCTTAGAGATTCCTTCTGATGAAAGTAAGGTACACATCGAGGTTTTGTCAGTGTTGTGGGGAAATAGGCTACCGATTCTCGACGGCTCACTCCCATTGTCTAGGTAGTTAAAAGACCACATGATTTGAAATTTGGCTGTAAAAATAATAATAATAATAATGTAATAAACTGAAGCCGAAATAAGACCACTGTTTCCTGTCGGTTCTCTCCCGATGTTGCAGTCGTTTAATGGGTGGAAGTAATAATAATAATAATCCGAGACTGATAAAAGTTTGTTGTTTCTGGTCGGTTTGCTCCTGATATTGCAGCCTTCAAAAAGGTCGAGGAAATTACCGAGGTTAAAATAAGACTACTGTTTCTGGTCGGTTCGCTCCCGATGTTGCAGTTGTTTAAAGGACCGAGGGATAATAAGGTTGCAATAATAATAATAATAATAATAATAATAATAATAATAATAATAATAATAATAATAATAAAGCAAAATTTCGACTCGAGGGTTATCTAAATAAAGCGTCCATCTCTGGAATCGTAGTTGAGTTGTTTCAGATGAAATAAAAGGATAACCCCTAAATTATGCGAAATTAGAACCTTAATGTGGACCTTATTCTTAGTATATCGTCTCTTTAGGAAAGGATTTCAAACTAATTGTGTGTGGAGTCTGATAGAACTCCTTAGATCATTTAAGCTCAGTTTGATTAGAACGTATATATAGGATTAACAATAACAATGATAACAATATGCATAGCTGAATTAAATAAAGAACCTCGATGTTATTTGAACAAGGTTTTACTACCAAACGTTTCCACCAAGTCTCAAATCTATATGATCAGTATAGATCGGTTACCACTTATAACAGGGATTAGGGAAACCTTAATTACCTTGAGGCTACACCACACAAACTAGACGTCTACATTGATCCAGTGTACACACACACATTTTTCTGGATACTAAAACTATGTGTCTATGATCTCTTTATATAGAGAGATCATGACTTACAAAGAAAGTTAACATAAAGATATAAACAAGTAAATCTTTTAAACATTAAGAAATATCTTCTGTTATCTTTATCTTCTTAAGGAGATCTTCCAGAATCTTTATCTTTTGATATCATTGACCAAATCTTCCATAATTCTCTATCAGCTTGTAGAATTCTTTAATGTCGATTTTGATCCTTTTGTTTCATTCTTTTGTTCTTTTGTCTCATCAAATCTATAATTCCCAACATTGTGGTTTAAACCGGTCACCTTTATAATAATAAGGCCTTAATATATTTAAATAAGTGATATTGTTTTCACATTATGTTTTCCGAATAAAATCCTTAGAGAAAATTAGGAATAAATGAGCGAAAAGTAGCTGCGTTTACACAATTAACATTTATGAGTAGTGTTAGCATCTAATCTTATATTTAGCTGTGATTTCGTTTTAAGCTTCGTTGGGGATTGTGAAAATCAAGGATGACGAATCCCTTTCTTAAAGCCTTTTAAATAAATTTTATTAAAATTTTATATTTAGCATTTATCTATTAATGAATAAGTGGTTAAAACGGGGACGCTTTAGAAACAAATAATTTTTAAACTTTCTTAATAAACCTTTTATGTTCTTGTTTGATGTGAGGGGTTATCAAGTTAAGGGGAGGTGAAATTATTTATTTCCGAGTGTGTATTATAAACATTGCGTGTGGAACCAGCAATGTCTAAGTGTGGAGGAATTTGATGTGTGCTTAAACACACATTATTAATACCTCGGAAAACACCATTAATCGGAATAAAAACACTAAAATATGAATAATTATCTTGCAAATATATTTGTATTGTAATTTTATGTCTTACAGGTACAAAGGATTGAAAACGAAGCAAAAACGGTATTTTTTGGGTGTCTTTCGATCACGTTTTCATGATTTTCAAGATCAAGACGAAGTCGGAAAAATCCTCTGAGCACGCCATTGGAAAGAGCACAAGATTACGGTTCCGACGGTGTCTTCATTGTTTATTAAGCCGACCTGTTACCCTTTATAAGGGCCAGGCAGACCCTTACATATACAAGTCTAAATCCAGCCCAACTAATTGTATGTTATTAACCTGGAGGCCGAGCGAAATGGAACAAAAAGTCCAAGATTAACTCCAAGACCAAAACAATACTCGGCCCAACAATTCACAAAGCCCAAATAAAATGCTTATACTCCTGCGTGAACATGCAAATTGATATGAAGAAGAGTGGCAGCGCGTGTACTTCACTCACCTAAATTAAATCAAGCAAGCGAGTAGCCTCAACCACTCACACCCACTAACAATCTTTCAGCCTCTCATAAACCGACACATGGCTGTCACACGTGATCCAAGCCTATCATCTAGTACCAGGTTGAAGGGTATTAATGGCAATGTTGGTAATAAATACCAATTATTGGCTTGTGTTGGGAGGAAGCAAAGGGCTGGTGGACAGAAATGATTTAACTGAGTTGGTAATAAAGGTATAAAGACAAGTTTGCCCCTACTTTGGCTATAAGAAAAGAATACGCAGCAGCAGTTTGAGTCTTAGTTTAGTAGTAGTTTTAGTTTTCTCTCCAAAAAATTGTTTAGCTTATTATAGTTTTCATTTCCAGCTTATTAGTATTTTTGTAAAAGTTGATTCTAGCTTATTGGTACTTAATGTAATCTACTCTTTTGGCTTAATATTAAGATGATGTTTAAGGTTTGTTTTGGTATCATTTGATTTACTTATTTCGTTGTGCTTATTTTGTTCATTTCCCTTTTTGTATTCGATTAAGCTTATTCCATAAGCTTATATCATAGAGCTTATTACAGATTCGAAAAAGTTCCTCTTAATACTCATTTCGATAAAGGTCTAGCTCATATTACCTAATAAGCTTTAAGCTTATGTCATATTGTTTCTCTTTTTTATCTCATTTCTAAAGAGGCTTATAACTCGATTTGAAAGTAAAATAAGGATGCGACGAGTGTTTCTAAACTCGGCTTATTGAATAAGCCTTTGTCATCCTTCTATTTCGAGAGTTAGTTTTTAGATACAAAATTTTTAGTGTAGCTTTGTTTATTTGTTTTAGCTTATTTTTTATGTCTTTTTAGCTTATTCAGTTTTTCTAAAAGCTTTTTAAAAGCTTATTAGCCCTTTTGTAAGAAGATTTTGATGCTTAATGATACAAAAGATGGTTTGAGTTATGGTGAGCTTATTTACAACTTATTTCTTTTTCACCTTGTCTCTTACTTGAATGGATTATTAAATAAGCTAAACCTGATTAGCTTATTTTTTGTTTTAAGCTTTTCTTATAGTATTGTCTTATTACTTTCTTCTTTAAGATCCTTTAGCTCGATTCGGATAATAGAAAAGTGCATTGAGCTTATATGCTCGGCTTATTTATAATCCTAGTTACTTTTAGATCCGAGAGCTCATTTGCTTTTAGTTTAGCTTATTTTACAAAAGTTTCAAAACAGTTTAAAATAAGTTTAGTTTTCGTTCATAGATCTATTAGATTTGATTTTCTACATTAGTTTATTTGTTTTCAAAAGTAGTATGGATGGCTTATATTTATAGTTTTTTGACTTAGGTTGTTTACAAAGTTTTTTAGACATCGTTTGTTAGAAAGTTTAAAATTCAATTCAAGATTCTATTTTACAAAGTTTTTTTTAGGATCTAATATTGGGCCTTGGCCCATTCGAGTATCATAAACAAACAGAAAGTTGCAATTTACAAAAACAGATTGAGGTTTCTAAAATATTTTGTTTAACAGTTTGTTTGATTTGTTTTGTGATGGCGTTATCGATTTAACTCATGACGCGTGGAGCTTAAAGATCTAGTAAACTAGCTTAATATTTTAAGTCTAAACCTTTAAACTCCTAAACTTATTTATTTTGATAGATTATTAGATCGGGTGGTTTTATATGAACTATTTGAGGTCTTAGATCGGGGTTTTCTATTTCTAAGGGATCTAGTAATTAGTATCTTTCTAAGGGATCGTTTTCAATAAAAACCAACGTTGTGAGAAAATCGTCTTTTCTAAAGATAATAATTCGTTAATAAACCTTAATTCGCACTTAAAGAGCTTTTCACGTCACTTAGCAAGCATATTCGTCTTATAAATCTTTTAAATCATTTTAGCATAATCATAGTAGCATAATTGTTAGTATAATTTTTACATCTATAATTAGTATAATCTTTATTATCAATAGTAGTCTTTTTTTAATCATAAACCCAAATTAAAAGATAATCAAGCATTTAAATTTCAAACATAAACGTGGTTTTTAATTCAATTCTTGTTGGGATTTTGACACTCGGAAGATTGATCATTGTTTGTCCTCAAGCAATTTTTATATCTAACGGGAATATTATTACCGATACGTTATCGATGAATCAGAAAACGTGTAATTTCTTATACTCTTGTAATCGTTCAGTTTTTTGGTATCATTCGTTAACTCGGTTAGTTTACCTTGGCTAAATCATTACTTTTGTATCAATTATGACGTTTGAAGGCTAATACCTTTAGGTATTAGCCATTATTATGAAGATCTTAATGTTTGGTTTGTTTATCTCGATTTCAAAATTTATCGTTGAATTGCTTATTTATGTTTATCAATATACATGTTTACGTGCTTTTGTATGCGATCTATCATTCAACTGGATCTAGTGATACGGACCAAGTAATCTAGATGCTGGAATAACTCTCTATGTAGTAATTTATACATCTATACCAATAGGATCACAACTAACGACCTATCTTTGCCCTTAGATTGTGAGCTTAGTTGGACCAGAAGGTGACCTTGGTATCAACGAGTATGTTCTCGATTAATTGGTAAAGACTTGGTTAGTGGACTACTAGTGTATAAAGGGTTAATACACAAATATGTTACTAAAGTTTGCCAAAATGTTCACTTAAGTTACCAAAGTTTTTTTCGTTACAAAAAGGTTACTCAAGTATACGGATTTATCATTTGGGTTACTCAACCTTTAAAACAGTTACAAAGATGTTACTTAAGTATACAGATTTATTTTTTGGGTTACTGAACCTTTTCAAAGAGGCTTATTATTTGGCTTATTTACCCTTAAAAAAATTCACCCGTATACTTGAGTAACCTTTTTGTAACGAAAAAAACTTTAGTAACTTAGGTGAATATTTGGGCAAACTTTAGTAACATTTTTGTTGGGAATAAATCTTCACAAGAGTTAATACTGCCAAGGTATAACTAACAGTACTA
>BQNB010133266.1:0-18494 GCA_026074375.1 Tanacetum coccineum
CCAAGTCTCGAACACAAATAAAAATGAGAATGATCTAATCTCTCATTTATCTCATGTTATACAATAATAGTTATGACCTTACAAAGATCAAACACGAAAAACGTATCATCATGGATCTGTCAAGAGTAAACCTCTCTTTGCTATACGAAAAATAAAGAAAGAAATATAACAATCATGTTATTTTCTCTCTTTGTTTCGATTACAAGACAAACAATAAAAAACAAACCTACCTTAGATCCTAAAAAGGACCTTGAAGCCGCATCCTTCTTGGTTATGTATGGTTCGATTAGAATGATTTAAAAGAAGGTCTTGTTATTTGAGTAATTAGGTGGCGTAGAAGGAATGTTTTTGTTCCATTTGATTTATTGTTAGAAAGAGATGGATGATTGAAGGAAACTGAGTATGGAAGACAGATGGGGGATGGGAGTGGATTTGTTGTGACTAGGTATTGTGTGTGATTAGGGTTAGGGTTAAGTGAAATGAGAAAATTTAGGGATTGTGATAGTTATATAACCCTTTTTCTCTTTTGGATCAGGCATAATTTAATAAAAAATAGGCCTAGATCGTTGGGCCTTAAGTGGCAGTCGGGTATTAAGATAAAAATGTATGGGCCGAGCATATTTGGTGATGAAATTTAAAAGTGGACTGATAATGATTGGGCTAAAAATGGCAGATTTTGGTTCATTGGCCCATTGTGGTGGTAATGTTATGGATTAAGCCGGGTACAAAAACACTATCACGACAAGTTTGACTAGACAATGTTTTTTTCATTGACGATATTCAAAAACAACATTTGTTCTAGTTTAACAGAATTTAAACAACAAACACGATACATAACGCTAAAACGATCCTGAAAAGATTCAATAAATGACAAACGGCTAGAGATTCGAATTACGATGACAAGTGATCACGAAGTTGATTTGGTATCCCTTATTTGAGATTGAAGTAGGTTTCATGAAGGAGTCTACTTATTTCATCATCGAGACTTCCTTCTATTTTCTACCCTTTTTTCTACAAACCCAATCTATCGATTGATGACTTGCTTGAACGTATATAGCTTATGATTAAGACTTGGATTATCTAGTTATTTATTGATGTAAGGAATTACATTGTAGTGCTCACGGGTTATAGCTATCACTTAAAGGAGTTACATTGTAGTACTCAGTGTCGCACGCTGATGTCGATGTGGATAATTTCAAGAGGTGTTGTACTTTTTATACTTTTAGGACTGGGTATAGAGTACTTACAGATTTAATCTTGCACCGTTCTTCAATCAACAACAGTGCAAGCTTAAGTAACAAATTTAGGGGATTTTACTTCATTTTCAAGTTTGGTATATCGGGTTTACTTCACCAAGTGATCACAACAATAACCAATAGAATACGAGGTTGGTAAAACAAGCCAGAGAGTTTAAAGGTTAAAATGTAATCAGCACTTCTCACGGGTAATTTTGTGCTATTCCAAGACAATGGTACTTCACAGTCTAAGCAAAATTCTCAAAGTTCTTCAAGGACAATCCTTTACAAGACCTTGATTATACCAAGTTTTCTTGATTCTTGCTTCATCTCCTACTACAGTTTCTAAAGTCAAGAGGGTAATGGTTCTTTTGGATTTCAAGATTTGTGCTTAAGACAAGAACTTCTCGAGTATATGGACGAACACGACAATAATGCTTCTGAGAGTTCGCAACCATCATGGGGGGAAATGTGTACATCCAGGACTTTGTTGACTTTGATGTTACCATATCAACTTCCAGGGGGAAGTAGTGTATACTACTTTACTAAGTATGGTTTATGAAGTATTTTGCATACGTGAGAAGAATTGTTGCTAATTTCCCGCATGCACCCCTAAACGAATATTCACCAAGCCCTAATGACACGAATTCAAAGCTACTTAAATGTTTCAGAATCTGCTTAAGATTGGGATGTTGGTTTGGGCGGCAAGCCGAATCAGAAACTGTTCGCCAAAAGGAGTCTATGAAGAAAGCTTTTCAAGACATGCTGCATGAATTGGGGGGAAGTTAATCCAACTCATGCATACTACAATGGTTCAAGAACAAGTAAAGACAATGAAGATCCAGGCTGGAATACAAGTTTTAAGACGAGGAGAACTCAGAAGACAACTTCAGCTTTGGAAGTGCTTTGGAAGACTTTATTACATTGTTATTGTACTTGTTAGGAACATTGTAAGTAATTTCGTATGTCCACATATTGGGAGAAGATTGTTAGCCCTAAAATATGGTGTCTATTCGGAATTACATTTTATCATTTATAGATCTTAACCTTCATCTTGCAAAGAGTTTGCTCCTTTAGATAATTCTAAAGCAACAATAATGAAACACTGAGTAAACACTATTGATTATGCGAAATCTAATCAATAATGCTAAGAAGAACAATATTGAATATCACAAAAGAACTTTTATATTAAACTTTGAATCTGCCTAGGTTATAGATTACAAACTAAGATTACTATTCGATCTCTATGATCTGTGTAGAACTACTAACTATGCATAGGGTTCTTTTATAGACTAAGGAAACCCTAATGGGCTTTACAAAATGCGTATAAAGATCATGCATATCCTTTCCTAAGATATCTCATGCATATCTCATAAACGGTACTAACTACTTTATACTAACGGTACTAACTATCTGATCAGTACTAACTATTTTGTACTGTCAGTACTAATTACAACTAGCGGTACTAAGTATTATAACTAGCGGTACTAAGTCAGGAATGAATAATTCCCAACAATCCTCCCCTAAACATGATTGTTGAACTTGTTTAACTTCATGTTTCTTCAGTTTAAACATCTTGAACTCTTGGAGGATGTATCCAAACACTCTGTCAAATCTTGATCTTGATCTTTGATAATTTTTACATCTTCAGCTATCCATCTTTATCAGCAACATGTCTTCTCAGCAACACAGCAACATCAACATCCAACTAAGTTGGCTTTGTAGTTTTTGGCAAACTACCAGCCATTAACGGATTTGATATTCCTTTACCAGTAGCCGTTTGCTCTGGGATAGCCAATTCTTCATTGTAAACAACAAGGTGAATTGATTACCTTGTAGTTTTGAGTAAACTACCAACTATCAACGGATTTGACTTGTCTTTACCAAAAGCCGTTTGCTTTTGGACTAGTCAATGCTTCATTGCCATAACATGGTGCATTGATAACCATATAGTTTTTAGCAAACTATCAGCTATCAACAGATTTGAGATGTCTTTACCAGGAACTGTTTGATCCTGGACTAGCCAACTCTTTACTATGAAGCAAGGTGAGTTGAGAACCCTACAATTTTTGGTAAATTGTCAACCATAAACGGATTTGAGAAGTCTTTACCATAAGCCGTTTGCTTATGGACTAGCCAGTTCTTATGCCTGTTAAGCATGGTGAACTGATGACCATTTGTTGTGTGGTCTTAGAACCAACACTCAAAGATCCTTCTCATCTCCATCAGAGTCTTTAGGTTCTAACTCTCTTGCTTCTATCCAACGTGGAGCTTCAAGTGCTTTAACACTTTCTTGGGTTCCTTTTGAGAGAGAAAAACAGGAAAATATAGCAGTTCTAATATTCTTTGTGGTTTTGTTCTCCTCTGCTTATTACGTAACCAACCATTGCATGTACATTCAGAAATCTTGGTCATGCTCATTGTTTGAATAGCTGAATTAGTCTCCATAGATCTAGTTTTTAGGTTGATCCATTGTCAATTCTGGTTGTGGGAATAGGACTGACATTCATGGTTGTTTCCAAGTTGTTGAGGTCAGCCTCTGCACCCACATCTTCATCATCATAAGCATTACCAAAAATTCCAGTATCATCCATTAAAGTCACATTTGAAACAGGTGGAAGCTTAAATGCATTTTTAAAAGGAGAAAATCTTTCAAATAGATGTTCCTCAAATGCATTAGAAGCTTCAGCAGCATTAATTGGTGATGATGGATCATTATTAGAAAAAGATAGTCCAGCGGCACTAACAGGTGTACTAACAGTATTAATACTATTAGTGCTGTTAGGTTGTACAGTTGCTTTTCTTGTTGATGTAGGCTTTTCAAACTCACTTCTTGTGGCTTGATCATCCTTCCCATCTTTATCTGAAGCTCTATTTTCATCCATTTCAGTAGACTTCTCTTCAGCATCATCTCCACTGACCTTAGGATCTTGAGAGATTAATAGATCAGTTGTGCAGATAGGTATTAGGATGTATTCTTGTTCAGGTTATGTCTTCTTCTCAGCTTGACCTGTAACAATGTTATCTCTAGTTCCTGCAATACCATTAGTTTGATTTCCTGCAACAACTGGCACATAGTTCATAGATATTGTCAAAGAATCAACATCAAAAAACTAGTCTGGTCCATTTCCTGTCACATTAGGTGTATTTTTAAGAAATCTATTGTTTAAGGTCTCTTCAACTATCCTGGTCCTCTTGTTAAATATTCTCATGGCCTTGCTAACTACAAAGTACCCAACAAAAAAAATCCCTCATCAGCTTTTCCATCAAACTTGCCTAGATGATCCCTAGTATTTAAGTTTGGTATCATGGTACAACAAAAGGTTTCATGAAGTTTATAAATGGCGGTTCTTCCACGAATAAGCTCTTTAAGGTGGTCTTGTTATGTGGTCTTAATGACCTAAGACCCTATTTAAGCACATAGCATGCAATATATTCTGCTTCTGCCCAAAGGTGTTTGTACCTTAGTGTCATCTAACTTAGTTCTTGCAACCTCTATCAGTGTTTATTCCTCCTTCTCTGCTAAACCATTTTGACTGAGGAAGTCCTTAGCAACCTATAAATTCCCTCTTAATTCCCTTCATTTCTCATAATGATTCATTACATATTTTTGAAACTTAGTTCCATTGTCAATCTGATAACTTTTACTTTTATGGTTTAGTGATTTTTCTATTTCTATTATAAGGTCTTTCAATATACACTAGTCTCATCTTTGTGGCTAAAAGATATACCAAGAAAAATCTACTAAAGTCATCAGTGACAACTAGGCAATAAGACTTTTTCATTAAACTCTTAACATTTGTAGGACCAAATAGGTCCATATGAAGCATATGTAAGGGTTTGCTAATAGAGTTCACGAGTTTGGTCTTACATGAGGCTTTGTGTTGCTTTCCTTTCTGACAAGCAACACAAGAATGGATTATTTTCAAAAATCTTTGAGGGTAAACCTCTTACAAGGTTTCCCTTAACCAGTTTGTTAATATTTTTGAAGTTAATGTGCCCAAGCCTCCTGTGCCATAAATTGGATTCATCAATTGTGGCCTTAGCAAAGAGGCAAGTTAAACCTTTAGTGGGTACAACACTCTTTAGGTCAACACTGTAAATGTTATCCTTTCTTGGAACTTCATCAAAACTTAAACTTTCTTCAAGTTGCTTAAAGGTTGATGATTGACCAAGACATTCAGTGTCTAGTTAAAAGAAACTTTTATTCTTTTGTCACAAATTTGTGACACACTAAACAGGTTATACTTAAGCTCCGTACAAAAGTGAACATTATCAAAATCCAATGTTCCTTTTTTGATTTTACTTTTTCCAGAAATTCTACCTTTACCATCTCCAAAGGAAACAAATCCACCATCATAATCTTCATACTCAGTAAGATAGCATTTGTTTCCATTCATGTGCCTTGAGCAACACTGTCAATAACTTCTTTTTCCTTGTACTCTTTCTGTTGTGGGTTGCCCTGCACATAAAGTAAGAGAATTAGACTCTTTTGGGGATCCTAGCCATTATAGACTTGGATCTGCCTTGTGCATCAATGTAAGAATTTGTCTTGAAAGTTTTTGATGCAGCTACTGTTTTTGGCCTTTCTATAACCCAGCTTGCTGAGGCCTTAACAGCTTAACATATTTTCCTTTATTTTCACTTACTACTGCTCTATCCCTAGCAGTGGTATCTTTTACCCTGACAGTATTAATCTTTTTATTGAAAATACTATTTTTGTATTCTGAATACTTGTTAAATGGCATTGTGACTTGTGAATATCCCTTTTTATAAGCATTTGATATTGGTCTAGGATGATTCACGGTTGGTTTTGAGCCAGCAGTATTAACTGGTCTGGCAGCAGTATTAATTTTGCCAGACCTAGTTAATACTGCTTGTGGAATAAATCTTCTATTAGGGTGAGGATGAGTCATTTTATTAGCAAAGTTCTTGTGATTCACCCTACTTGAGTTGTTCTACACTGATCTTATAACCTTTTTATCACACACATAATAAAGATGCTCAAAACTACCACAAACAAAACAAACTTTATTAAATCAATTTTAAGTCCTTCTAGTCTTTGGGACATAAGATTGTTCCAGTTTCTTTGGTTCCCTCTAGGATAGTGTTTGTTTTGTTTAGATGTTTCTACCTTCTCTACTGTTTTCCTAGCAGACTTAACAAATTTTATCTTTTCAGTGCTAGAACTAACAGTTTTATCCTTAGGTATAATTTCTACTTCACTTTCATCATCAGAATTCCAGTCCTCAATGACTGGAGGTCTAAAGATGTTCTTCCTAACAGTTTTAGGTTCTACTGCATCACCATTATTTTTTACTTCAGCAGACTCATGATTTGACTCAACTTTCTTACCATTACTAGGTGTAACAATAGTAATAACATCCATATTCTCACTTTCAACTATTTCATCCATAAACGTTAGATCAGGTTTGAAGGGAATGAAGTTCCCTGTAAAAGGTGGGGGAACTGCATGATATCCCTTATCAGATTTGGACTTATTATTCTCCTGATTTTCTAACATCTCAGATGAATTCACAAAGCTTTCTACTGCAGGAGTAGCTGCATTAGAAGAAGCTGCATTATATCATAGTCCAGTTTTAAACTTGTCAATGACTAGACTTTCCAGCAAATTATTTAAAGATTTAGATGAATTTTGAAACTTCTCTAATGTTAGTTTTAACTCATCTCTCTTTTTCTACTTTTTCTAATTTATTTTTGTTTTCAACTAAAGCAGTGTCTCTTAGTTTGACTTCAAGTTTTAAAACATTAATGCTTTCTTCAAACACAGCCTCATTTTTCTTATAGTGAGCTAGTCTAGCTTCTACTGATTCTAAACCTGCTTTATAAGATACTAAATTAAATTGAGACCTTTTGTAATCTGAAGACAAACTATCATATTGTTCTTTGAGAGTAGCATAAGCTTTTACACATGATTTAGAACAAGAATCTACCTCAGAATCTGAACTGGAAGAACTTCCTGAAGATGTATGTGCCATCAATGCAAAGTTTGTAGGATGCTCTTCCTCAGCTTGGTAGCTCCAGTCATACCCTCCAATTCCATCTTGAGCAACCAAGGCATTTTCAGTGGGAGTTTCTACTGTCACAGTTCTTCTATTAATCTCTCTTCCTCTGTTTTCCTGATTTCTAGGAGCTTTACATTCTCTTGCAAAGTGACCATATTTATGACAGTTGTAGCACTCCACTTTAGTCCTGTCAAATCCAACTCTTTGACCATTTACATCTAACTTCCTGCTTGTCCTCTTGATGAATCTCCTAGCTCTAATTGTCAGCATGGCCATCTCCCATTGTAAATCCATTTCTTCTAGATCATCAGGATCAATTTGTTCTAGATCCTCTTGTGCAAGTTGAGGAGAATTGGGCTGACTAGCTAGGAAAGCACAGATCACAGCATCACTAAGGTTATCTCCAGATGTAGGATTACTTTGAGTATGAGCAGCACTAACTCCATAAGCAGTGTTATCTACTTCATTTGTGCTGCTATTGTTGTTAGTGCTGTTGGAGGACACAAAAGCTACATTTTGTGGATTTTGACTTGTACTTGATGATCCTGAGATTTCAGGTTCATATATCTTCATGCTTGTTGTTAAGTCATCCAAACTGGATCGGTCTCTATTCCTATTTGTTCCTCCAGATCAAAGCATGAGTCTTCCATTCAGATGGAAGACTTCTCAATAGTTTTAAGTTCATGTCCTCTTGTGTAATAACTTCGCCTTGAATCTCCAACTGAGTGATAAGTTTTTGCAACCTATTAAAAGTTTGATCCATTATCTCTGAACTTGATCTTGTAAAGTTCTTATATTGTTGCTTGAGTAGAGTTCTTTGAACTTTCTTGGATTCCTTGTTTCCTCGATACCTCTTCTAATGGTTCCTATGAGCATTTGAATTCTTTATATGAATGGAACTTCAGTGATCCTCTTATTGAAAAATTAGTGGGGGTGTGTCACTCAACAGAGTTCTTTGCTTTTATCTTATTCCTCCTGTCTTGCTTTTCTTCTGCAGTAGTAGGTTTATAGTCCTGCTTAGTTTCTTCAACAGTTCTCTTCAGCACTTTGTTACCATTTTTAATTACTTCCTAGAGGGAGTAAACAGTCATGAGAAAGTATTGTTCTATCCTCATTAATCAGAGATCATAATCCCCTGGGTTGAGGATAGGGAGTTTTGCAGTCAGAGTTGTAGAATTAGTTCTTGCCTCCATCTTTCTCGTGAAATTAGATATTGTCATGTGTTTGCTGGTTTCTTCTTATTCAAAGCTTCACAACAAGCTCGGATACCACTTGTTGATCCCAATGAACAGATCTTGAACTCCTTAGCTTGATGTAAGGTTTAGTATCCTTAGATACATCTAAAAGTACTAAGAATGAAACTTTGAGTGTATGATATAAACTATGCGGAATCTAGTTTATACCACTAAGAAGAATAACAGTAATGAATGTTTAAACACATAGTGAAATATAACCAAACACTTAAGCTTCAATATATTAATACGAACACTCTTTGCGTATTTGGGTTTACAATTTGGAAGCTAGGAAAAATATATGAAATAAATCAATGAAGTTTTGGATCTAGCCTCAGGGTTCCATTTATACACCAAGAGACCCTAATATTGGGCTTATAAAAGCGTTTAATGATTATGATATACTATTCTTAATTTTAACTTCATGCATCATATATAGCGGTACTAATATACATGACTAACAACACTAATTATTAACTAATAGTACTTAACTTATACTGGCAGTAGTACTAACAAATTACTGGCAGCATATCTATTATAAGCTAGCAATACTAAGATAACTTAGACTATTTCTTTTATCTTCAACAGCAGCACAATCTTAAACCAGCAGTATTAACTTCCAAAACTAACAGTAGTAACTTCAAAAGCCTTCAATTCCCAACAGAATATGAGTGTTGCTAGACGTTTCCGTCGTTAGTATATGGGCTGTCTGCTACTCCAACTCCCAAGTGGGAGCTGTTGGATTATGTGAGTTGGACTAGCCGTGTACGACTAGAAATGTGTGAGCCTATTGGAGGCACACACGTTAAACACATAGAGTGTGCTTAAGACTTTACGATACGTTTCTAAGTAAACCTTTGGACAACCAAAAACCAACTAGACATGATCATAAGGCTGTCCTAAAGAGTGTAGTTCAGCTGGAAGGATCTAGAGGGATGTCTAGGTACATTCGAATGAGATAAGTACCAGGAAATGATAAGAGGTAAGCTAAGGTTAAATGAGAAAAGTTGTGATAAGTCTTAAAAACATGAAGTTTTAGCCTTATCACAATTAGGATTGTGAGGGTATATAAACCCCTCACCTCTCCCTTATTCTAGACGACCACAAGAATAAAAAACCACAGAAATACCTCTTTTACTCTCTCCATTTAAATCAGACATAAGCTTAACCCTATTAGGGTTCATATCTGATTTTCGGTCTTCTTTAATACTCCCTGTTCTAATTCGGTTAACCTTTTAGGGTTGATACACTTGTGATTTTATCCCAGGTCTGTTACAAAGGGTGTATTACATTGTGTTAACATTAGATTCACCCTTAGAACACAAGATCCGAAGGCATGGTAAAGTGAAAGAGAAATTGAGCCATGTTTATTAAAGAGAAAAGATGAGATATGGGAAGATGTGTGTGTTAGAGAGAGAACACTACCACACTTAACTTTTACAAAAGTGAGTTCTACCCTCCATGGAAAGTATGGAGGGGGTATTTATAGTCCTTAGATGACACATCGAACTATTGTACTAGTCTATTTATTAGTCCCTACGGCACTCTATAAATGAAACTATGTAATTTCCGTGTTTGCCACCATATTTTAAAGGCTAACAATCTTCCCCTAATATGGTGGACCTATACGGTATTACTTACATGTTCCTAAAAACAAGTACAAATTACAATTCAATATAGTCTTCCAATGCGCTTCCAAAGCTGAAGTTGTCTTGTGAGTTCTCTTGGTCTTGGTGAAACTTGTATTCTAGCTTGGATCTTCATTGTCTTTACTTGTTCTGGAACCATTGTAGTATGCATGAGTTGGATTAACTTCCCCCCAATTCATGCAGCATGTCTTGAAAAGCTTTCTTCATAGACTCCTTTTTGTCGAAGTTTCTGAATTAGCTTCCCCCCAAACCAACATCCCTATCTTGAGCAGATTCTGAAACATTGATGTAGCTTGAACAATCTTCTACTTGTCATCAAAGTGCACAGCAGAATTTTGTAGAAGTCAAACCACACCAACGACCACTGCTTCTTGTCATCAGGGCTTGGTGAATATTCGTTCGAGGGTGCATGCGAGAAATCAGCATATGTTCTTCTCATGTTTGCAGAATACTTCACAAACCATTCTTAGTGAAGTAGTATACACTACTTCCCCATGAAAGTTGACATGGTAACATCAAAGTCAATTAAGTCCTGGATGTACACATTTTCCCCTATGATGGTTGCGAACTCTCGGAAGCATCATTGTCGTGTACGTTCATATACTCGAGAAGTTCTTGTCATAAGCACAAATCTTGATATACAAAAGAATCATTACCCTCTTGACTTCAGAAACCGTAGAGGAGATGAAGCAAGAATCAAGAACACTTGGTATAATCAAGGTCTTGTGAATGAATGTCATCGAAGAACTTTGAAGATTTTGCTTAGACTGTGAAGTATCTTTGTCTTGGAATAGCACAAAAATACCCGTGAGAAGTGCTGATTACATCTCAACCTTTAAACTCTCTGGCTAACTTACCAACCTCGTATTCTGTAGGCTATTGTCGTGATCACATGGTGAAGTAAACCCGATATATTCAAACTTGAAATTGAAGTAAATCCCAAATTTGTTACTTAATCTTGCACTATTGTTGATTGAAGAACGGTGTAGAAGAAAATCTCTAAGTACCTTATACCCAACATCAAAAGTATAAGAAGTACAACACCTCTTGAAATTATCCACATCGACATCTGCGTGTGACACTGAGTACTACAATGTAACTCCTTTAAGTGATAGTTATCCAGGTCTTCATCCAACCACCCCTTGACGTACTCAAACACCTTTAAGTGATAGTTATCCAGGTCTAATCCTTAGTGCTTATTGAGTTTAGGTTTAGGACTGTTTTCAGCTTATTGGTCTTCTTATTGCTTATTGAGTCCTAAAAATTCAAACAGTTTTAACTAAATGACTAGAACCAAATTGGTTCTAGCCAACTGTCACTTTTGATTAATCTTTTTCTAGCTTATAAATAAGATCTGGCCTCAAGTCCTTTATTAAAATTGCTTATTCTTGCTTTTAGCTTTTTCAAAAAGAAAAATAAAAAAAATGTTTTATAAAAAAGACAGTCATAGGACTCAAACATGTAACATCCCCCTCAACACACACACGACTTAACCATATGCCCTTGGGTCTTTTTCAGTTATACTCTTGTTCCATTTATTTCTTATATGTTTTTAGTTTTCAGCTTATTTAGCTTATTGAATTTTCACGGCTTATTGGAAGTAGCTTTTTGGATTGTTTTTCTTTGTAAACCTCAGAAATAGGATCTAGAATTTTTATAAATTTTCTTAAAATTTTAGGATTAAGTTTAATACTTTTAGTTTAGTTTTTAATCTTAGTTAGTTATAAAAATTGTTTTAATTAGTTTAAAAAAAATAAAAAAATAATTTCTGTTTCATTAAAATTAGTTTTATACACTCTAGTTAAGAAATTTGCATTTTGAGTTTCAAGAGTTTTATTTTGTCATTGTTGGTTAATTAGTTGATTTTAGTTATTAATTGTTTTTAATATTTTTAGAATATTAAGTTGCCTTTATTCCTAGATTAGCGTGCCTTTATTTGCTTCCCCTTTGCATTATTAGATTTAGAAACTAAAAATCCCAAATATCGAACATTCAAGCACCAGATCACGAACCAAAACAAGATTCTCAATATTCACGTTTCGTTGGGAAAACGACTCGGGAACGATTTGAACTTTATCCTTTCCTATGGGTAATTTTCTCAATACTTTCCGGAAATATACTTTATTTGTGATTAGCTTATTACTCTTCTCCAAGATTAATTTGCCTTTTTTACTTATACTATATATATACTATAATACGTAATCACGTGCCATCACTGAATTTATGGAGTTTATCAGCGCGCATCAATCTGTTTATGTTGTTCTGGTCCTTGTATATTACTCCTTTAGGGTCTGAATATGCAGTGTATGTGGTCCTGTTCCTAAGATTTGACCTGAATGTGTCTAGCTTGGTAAGGCTGAGCTTCTTTTGGTAACTTTCGACACCTAATTAAAGATCTTCCACCTGCCTTTGAATGACAATCCGTCTGGTGAACATACGTAATGCCACATTCAAGGCATACCGTTCGTCAATTGTGAGATTCATCAGCTTCTGTTGAACAAGTAGAAGTAACATGTCTTCTATATCTTGTAGGCGAAGTCTTGGGAAACCACCTTCTCTAAACTTATATAGCTTACATCATCTCGACGAACTTCAATCTCTTCCAAGTGACCGTAGTCATACTTCTTTATAATCGTAAGTCTGGTAACCGCAATGATTCTTTTCCTGGAGTAGACATCCTTTAACGAAGACATGTTGGCAGCAAACCCGTAGAAATGTTGACGTTTGGGACCCAAGTATGAAGTACCCTTGTAGGCATGTTTATCATATTTCACCGTTAAGGGACTCCACAAATTTTGAACAAAGTCTTCAATCCATTTGATCTCATATGCAGCGGCCTTTGTCTTCGTAATTGAAGTTGAGTACCGTCTGCTTAAATCTCCACCTTTTAGATATTCCAGGTCGTTGTTGATGAAGAAATCCCGAGGGATAACTTGACGGCCTCGATGATCTCGAATCAACGGGAGAGGTTTGCTGAGATCGAACGGATACGGTTTGCCTTCAGGGTTATGCCAGTCGAGTCATTCAGTTGTGGCCTTGGAACATTCTTCAAGATGGTACTCTAATTCTGTAAGACTCTTGCAAGTGCCTTTGAGTAGCTGGAATGCCGGTCCAACCAGAATTTCTTGAGTCAGATCTTTAATGTTGATCCGATTCAGGACGAATGCAGAGAAGTCGAATGAGGTATCCATGAGCTCATCGAATGAAGTACGAGGTTCTTTAGCACGAGAAACTTGACTAATCCAGGTCTGAGGAGGTCGGGAGTCAACATGTTGTCTCTTATTCTAATCAGAATCAAGAGTTAGAGGTCGTTCGGGTTTCTTGAAGTAGTCAGCCTTGGAAACCTCCTTGTCAGCGGGTTGTGCATCATTGTTATCCGTGTCAAACTCTTGTGATTCAGTGCAACTCCCGAGTCATCAATATGTGGACTTGGCTCCTTTGCATGGGCGGCAGACTTTCCAGAAGGCTTCTGTTGAGAGTGGGAGGGGTCTTTAGAGGTGCTTGAAGACTTCTTTTCCTTTGACCTTGAATCTCTGGATGACTCAGCTTCCTTTCTTGACTTCCTTCGTTTCGTCCCTCGGTCTGATCCAGCGGAGGGGTCTCGATCTTTGTCTTTGTCATCTTGACTCCTCTTCAACGTAAACACTTCACCATATGAGTCAAATAAAACTTTTGTCAGGTTACAATAAAGATTTGACTAATGCTGCAATAAAGCTCCCGTTTATAAGCAGCTTTATCATATGATTTGTTCTTCTCCATCTTGTTTAGAAGAATCTTTGTAAGCTCAAATTCAGAGAGTAATGCAGCCGCCTTATAAGTAGACTTTGGTTGTGAGGAAGACCTTTCCAAGACTGCAGCTTCTAATGATTCTGTGACATTTTTCTCTATTAAGGAGTTGCAAAGTCTAAGACTACTTGAGGGAGAATCTGAGGAAGTTGAGTTGTAACTTCTTCTTTAATAATAGTTCTCATTGATGTGTCAACGAGTCCTATGTACTCATTCTTCTCATCCTGAGATTCTTGTTCGCAGTCCAAATTATGTGCTTGAATGGCCTTGTTTATAGCTTCTCTAAGTTTGTTATCAATGTAACGATCAACTATAGCAGGAATGGAGGAGAGAGCTTGAGCATACTAGTCAACTTGCTTTATCTTTACAGAAATCTTTAACCAAGTTGGTGACTCTGTCATTGAACTTGAATACAGATGAGAAATCCAAAAGAGAAGTAAATGAGGTTGTAGCTTCAGAAGTTATTAGTGTTGGAGTTGGTTTTGCTTGTTGTGGAAGAGGATTGAAGAACAGAGGTGGTGGAGGACATTGTTGTAGTGAATAACGGGATGTGATTTAAGGAAGTGTTGTTTGTAAGAGTTGTTTTGGTGCTCATTCAAAGAAAGCAATTCATGTCTAGCAGGGACAGGGTGAAGAACTTCTCAAGATTTAGGAGCTTGCTTGTAAAGTCAGAGGAGACAGAAGAACTTTGTACAGGTTCATTAGCCTTCTGTGTGTCAAGGACCGGAGTAAGTGTCACATGAGCATCTTTATCTACTTGCTCAAACCCTGATTCATGAGAAACATTTTGTTGTTCTGAGGCACCTTGATCAGCATCAGTCATCTCAGTATCTTCATTTCCCAAATTCACATTCACATCTTTATACAGCTCCTTAGTGACCTCATCGTCTTCTTCATCATCCATCGCTTCTTTATCATCAATCTTTTCTTCTTCTTCTTTATAGTATTCAGTGCTAGACTGATTGAGAACAGGAATCTTGTATCTGTCTAACTCAGTTCTATCACTATCAGTCTCTTCGTCATCGTCATTCGTGTCATCACCTTCTTGGTTATCATCATCACTAGCATCATCATCATCATCATCATTGCCTTCATTACCATCATTACCATCATCATCATCGTCACCATCATCACTTATATCTTCAGTATCGTTTTCATCATCTTCATCTTCTTCTCCACTGTCACCCCCAAGACTCTTTCTCACTTTTTGAATCGTATTTGGGTACATCGGGAACCCCTGGTATAGTACCATTTCCTTCATCTGCACCAGTTGTCTTGAGATGTTGCTCATCAGGAACCCCTGATTCAAAATCAGTTCCATCACCTGAGCCACTTGCTTGAGAGATATGAAAGTCTTTCTTGCTTCGTTGGTGGGCCTTCTTAGTGAACAGCTTCAGAAAGAGCTATTCTGAGAGAAACAATTCAGACCTTGCCTCTCGTCAGCCTTATCCGGTGCCCTTCTTCTTAGTAGTTTAGGTTAGGCCCGAGGGTAGCAACTTTCTTAACTTTAGCATACTTCTTCTTGGAAGGAGATTCCTCAAATAAGATGGTTGAATCGGATTTATTTTGGCTTTTCCTTGACATTGGGAGTTCAGCTCCTGAAGCAATTGCATAATAAGTTTTGTAGGCAACAGAGTCCAGAAGTGCTTGATTCGTCATTGCTTGAGGAAGGATTGCACCATATACTTGATTGTCTACATCTCTGGAGACAAATCTCATTGTACCTAGTAAGTTGTCATCCCTAGCAGTGTGCATGAATATTTTGTTTCACATTGAGATAGACTTATCTTTTTTAAGAAAGTGATAAATGATTATCTTCGTGAATCTTGGGTAGAACATCTTGTCTTGCTTCTTAGAATGTATGTTGTCAATTTGGTAAGCCAAGTTCTCCCAGATTAATGCGACAAAATCTAGATTCTTCTTGTAGTACATTCCCCATAGGATTTGTACTCTTGAGAGTCGAATCTTAATCAGTGTGTGTGTTACCTTACCAAGACATTTGTTGATGATATATGCAAAAGTTCTTCATGGTTGGTGTAGATGATCAACAACTACATCAGTGATATACCTTATCTCTCTAGAGTGACAAAGTTCACAGATGAAAGATAAAGCTTCCTCTTTAGTGGGTGGTTCATCAAACTCTTTACCCATAACCTTAGGATAAATGTTAAGAATTTCTTTGAGTACTTCAACATTCATAGATAATCTTTTCTTGTTGATCATGAATTAATATGATGATTTGTGCTTGATGACAGTAGCCCAAAACTGATGCATATAGATGACAGGGACTTCAGCTGTTATAAGGAATGCAGGATAACATGTAGTAAGAGCAAGTGCATCCAACACTACTTGATAAGTAGGTTCCTTTGGCTTCATTCCTGGGTTGATCCGCATGTCGCATTTGCCAATAAAACGGCAGTTCTTAAAAGCAACAAGGGCATTGTCCAGTTCAATTTGTTGAGCTTTGGTAGTCATGATTCTGCTAAGAGTTTCCAATACAGTTTATATATAATCAAGTTTATATATGACACTATAAGGCATTTAGTTTAATAACAGGCAGGCATTTATCAAACGTTGTCTAGATTGTATAATTAACCAATTTCTTATTAGCTACCTAAAGGAAACGCTAATTCGACTCTTAAAGGAAACGCTAATTCACCTCCCAAATGAAAAGTTAATTCACCGCCTAAATGAAAAGTTCTAATTCGCCTCCTTAATGAAATTGTCTAATTCGCCTCCTTAAATAATGAGTTAATTCGCCTCCTTAAGGGAATTATCTAATTCGCCTCCTTAAGAGGTTGACTAATTCGCCTCCTAAAGGGGGTGAATTAATTCGCCTCCCAAAGGAATTAATTTGCCTCCATTTGCTTAATTCGCCTCCATTTTACAATTTTATGAAATTTGTGTTATTGTAAGCATCATAAGACCTTTATACATTCATCTTAGCAACTTATAACTTTTTATGGCTCATTACAAATAAGAATGTATCCACAAATTTGCCATCAAGCTCAAATAGAACACGAATTCACATAAAACTACACAAGATTTATTTATGTTTAACCGTGGGATTTAAAGTCTCTAATGCATACACTAAAGAGTTCTAACACATTCTAAACACAAACCCATAAACTTTTCCTATTTCTACCCATTTTTTAAATATTCGCATACAAGAATTATCAAGAACCTAATCTATGCATAACCCCATAAAAAACTTTTTCAACCGAGTCATCTATATCCTATAAGAATCAAAACCTCTCAATCAATTTCAACTTTGGCACACTTTTGATTTTGATGAACCTTAAATCAAGTTTTAGGGTTTTCGAGCTCTAGTGATTGAGATTGATCAATTTTTTTGATCATGAACACATTAGGATGTAAAGGACATAATTTTAGTTTTACCTTAAGATTGAAAATGGTTGGAGATGGTGATATTGAATGATTCGAGTAAAGTTATGAAGAGAGGGAAAGAAAAAATTTCAAAGTGTGTTTTTGTGTATGTGTTGACTGAGATGAGATGGGGGTAGGGGTGTTTGTGTGAAAAACTTTGAAAGTTTTACACAAATGCCCCTCGAACTTCTAGACCATATGCACCTTTTATAACTAAGTTTTCCTAGGCATAACATAGATTGATAAATGTCATAAATAGTCCCTAATGTTTTAATTATCATACCAAGCAACTTAGTTTTGCAATTTACTCCCTAAAGGCATAAACACATAACAGTTAAGGCCCACATAAGCTAAACATAATTAACTCCCCTTTAATTGTTAACCCGTTATTGTTTAAAACCTTTTTCCTTTATCACAAACTGATTTTATGACGAAGATATTTGATATTTTCTCCCCCTCAAACAATGACCTGTTTTCTATTTAAAGAGATGTAGTCGTTGTTTGAGTGGTCAAATGTCTTTGAAAATGATTTCCAGATGACTTTCAAATATTAATCTTTTAATTTTGAAAACAATATCATAGAAAATTAGATTTCTCTTATTTTAACACATAAGTGCACTGACACGTACACTTATGGAGTATACAAAGCACGGGTTGTGATGCAAAGTAATCACAAGCCTTTGCATGGTCATAAAATAGACCATACCCGAGAATAAATTCCCGTTGTTAGGCCAAGTTTTCTTTTTGAAACACTTGCCTTTAAGATGATGACCAGGTTGCTATCGAAAATAATAGCAAGCCATTTATGGCATGATTTAAAAGATTTTGAAATTCTGCTCGAACTTCATTTACAGCCTCGTATCATTATTAAATGATATTTCTAAGGCCGTAAATGTTATCAATTTTCAGAAGACATGCCAGAGATACATATTTTTATATTTTCTGATATTTTTTAATTTTTAATTTTGTTTTTGAAAAATTTATGTTAAGAGAAAAATATTTTTGTGTTTTTATGTTTTCTTAGGTACATATTATACACATGATATAAGAATAGGTACCACCACTATTCTTCGGCTTCATCTGCCAGTTCTTTCAGAGTCTCAGGAGAAAAACTTCTCATTTCCAGTTTGTCGACAGTAAATTCGAATTTTATTCAATCCAAGGCCTTAGTCGGTAAGT
>BQNB010133267.1:0-18494 GCA_026074375.1 Tanacetum coccineum
CTTGACTTTTTGCCTTGGTCAAGGGTAAGGAGTTGAGATTTGCCTGGTATTTTATATATATATATATTAAAACGAATCAATTGTCAACCACATGACGAGAACAAGTTGACTGTAATTCAAAAATATATAAATTACGGGTAACAACAATATAAAACAAATATATTTTTAATATAATTAACTTATGATATAGGTAGATACGAACCAATGGATGATTAGCCGAAGTAGTTAATCCTGCGTTCACAGCATTATGATTACCCTTTGACCTATCATTAGAAAGTATAAAGTTGTCATTCAATAATCTCTCTAATTTTGAAATCCTTGCATCATCAACCTTGACCAAAGCAATTTCCTTTCTAAGAGCACGAAGTTCATGCAGAACATCAGCTAACGAGGGCTGTTTATCTTGTTGATCTTGTTGATCTTGTTTATCTTCATGATTAGTATCACCACAAACTGAATCCACAAAACCATCTCCCCCTTCCAATAAAAGAACATCATTGTTCCCATTGCCTGAGACAGCATTTTCATTCAAATCAAAAGAATTGTTTGATACGTCACCACCAATATCATCTTCGGAAACATTCATGTCTAAGTCAACCAAACCATTGATATATTCAATACTTGCTTTAAACCATTCGGTCTGCTGCTCTAAAGGAGTTGCATAAAGTTCCAATTTTGGATTCGAATCCTAACAAATTATAATCACTAATGAGTATATATACTTAAACTAAAATAAGGTAGTTTGTGGGTTTACCGGTCCAAGAAGACCATTATAATCATTTTTTCCAAACTTGGCAACATTTGACCATGCAAGAGCACGCGGTAACACATTATCCTTCTTCGACCACCATTTTCTGCTATTTGGATAAGTCTCCAAAATCCATATCTAAAAAGATTCATTCAAGTATATTAGCGGGTATTTATAAGAAACAAAAGAGAATTATAAAAGATAATTAAAAACAATTTAAAATTACTAAATGAAAATTTACTAACCTTGAAAGACAAAGGAAAACCATATAGATTATATGTGGGGTAGTAATTTGGATTTTGCTTCTTCTTAACCAAATGAAACTCCCTATGTTTAGCTGCAACATTCACCGTCCTTTGATAAAATTTGACCCACATGTATTCCCCCCAAGGATACATGTTCCAACAATCAAAATCCTCCACCAATGACACTAAATGCCTAGGAATGCAATTCCTGTCCTCCTTACCCATAAACACTAACTCAGCAACAAGTAGGAGACAAACCCTTACCGCATCCATGTCGGACAAACCTATCCATGTTTCTGTATTCCTAAGAACTCCCAAAAGTTCTATAGACTTTAAATTCAGAACACCTTTTTTGGTAATTTTTTCTGGAAATAAACGCTGGCAAAAAGGACTTAATTTGGAATATTTTTCTAACACTTTACCAAATCGAAACCAGTCATTAAACAAAACTCTTTCCGGCCAAACTGTAACCAATGATCGCCAATATGGAATATAAGTGGGGGACATGCAGGAGAAGTTTTAGAGACATATACCTGGTGATGCAACACATAATGCATCAAATGGTTATCATTGTCGTGCGACAAAATATCCAACCACGGTCCAAATGCAGTTCTTCTAAATAACCTCTGTCTAGTAGGATTCTTTTTCAGAAGATCTTTTATTTCTTTAAGCAATTTAACACTAGACCTAACAACGATTTTTACATCATACAAGGCGTTACATCCAACCATAGAATGACTGATAAACTCGGTGGAGGTTTCGGTCAATCGATAAAGCGGTAATTGTGATGATGGGTTACGGTTAAGAAAGATTATAATTGGGTTTCTGGGTTTGAGTTAACCAAAAGGTGTTCATGGTGTGGATCGATAAAGGCGGTAATTGGGATGATGGGTTACGGTTAAGAAAGGTTGTAATTGGGTTTCTGGGTTTGAGTAATAAACAAGAAGGTGTTCATGATGTGGATGATGTTGGGTAGAAGTGTGTATTTTGTTACGGTTAAGAAAGATGTGTGTATTTTGTTTTGTTTAGTGTGTGTATTTGACTAAAATGAATTAGGGATTACAAGGTACAAATAACTATTATAAAAGTGGTGGTCCTGTTGTATAAGTTGCCCATAAGTACAGTTGCACCATTTTAATAGAAAAGTGTAGTGGTAAAATGACCAAATTGCCCGGTTGCCCATACATAAGTTTCCCAAAAACTAGTAGTTTCCCTAAAAACATTAAGGTACATATACCTTACACATTTTGTCCTTTAAGTAGCCAAGTTTCCCGGGGTCAGTTTTGAAAAAAGATGTTCCTGGGCTTAGAGTTGCATTTTGGGTTTGGATTTTGGGCCAGAAATGGAATTATCCCTATTTTTAAATGGTTCTAGAAATGTAACGTATGATATATTATAAAGATCATCATCATTTTTGACAAATCTTGATTAGGCACCATTTTGATTGAATGTGATTCTTTCACCAATTTGATCTATTATTTTTGTGGATAAAATCCAGTTAGTGTCTGGACTGTGGTACTACCCTCCATGGTGCAGTTGCATGCAATGTTTTAAGAAACCGGGTTTTTAATTGACCCGACCGAGTCACCGGATCACGGTTCAACTAAGTTTTTCGGTCAAACAGGCTTACGGTCACCTGTCCGGTTCACGGTTCAACCGGCCAGGTCAACTCGGGTTTTAAAACACTGGTTGCATACTTGCATGTGAACAAGTTACAATATGACATTGCTTCGATGTAACGCGACGAAGCATATGACCATTGGGTTACACCTTAACATTACAATCTGATGACGTATAGTAGTCACCGGGCCCCGTGTCTGGACTCAATAACCCAAAAGGGTCAAAAGTGCCCCAAGACCAATCCTAGCGTGCATCCGCATGGGATCACGTCTTAACCACGCCTCGCGACTAGGGACAAGCCGCATTCGCAAGGAACAGAGCCTGTCCACGGAAGCATATCACCTCCAAACAAATGGATACCCGTAACTTAGCCAAATAGGGTAAAGTATACTGCATGGGAACCAGGGGTAGAACGTCAATGCCCTGAAAAAGGATAACAAACAATAAGTACGCCAACCACTGGCAATACGCTACAAAACGTGACGTAGTCAACGACGTTGACCTCACGACAACCACCCTATTACCCATTGATTAATAGGATGAATCCAACCTCGTGACCCATGCCGTCGACAACGACACCTGCCTATAAAAGGAGTTACCAAAACAATCCTACGGGTATGATTTCTGCAACCTAATTACACAAATACTACTTATAGTCAATAGTTACTCTCACGCTAGAGTCTAATTGTGGGACCTCCCTCTCACGGTAAGGCTAACAGTGTCTTTGTTTCTTACCAAGAATTCACTCCTCATATTCACTTAGTACAAACTACACCCTCAAGAACGAGCTTGTGACCCCCGTCATAAGTGAATTGAACCACCTATCTCTAAACTCACTATTTTTGTACTAACAAGTTGACGCCATCTGTGGAACCAAACATAACTACGTCCCTAAAAACTCATCCAAAAAATGAGCAAATCGGCAGAACGCGCTCAAATGCCAGCCAATTCCGTCATCCGGAACACGGCAGGCAAAGGGAGTAAACAAGCAACGGAAGGTCCCCAAGGGTTCTTGCTAGAAGACAGACTCCGAGAAATCTGTGAAAAGCATTACAACCAAATCTTGCCCATCATGATAGAGAAGGTCCATCAAGAAAAACTTCAAGGGGTACAGACACGCCTGACCTATAGTGAAAGTTCACGGCAAAAAGCACAGACGAAAGAAAAAACTCAGCTTTCTGAGTCAGAGTCGTGTGACAGAAAAAGAAGAACCAAGAAAAGGTGAAGCCAATTCCATCGTCCCTAAAAACTTATCTAAAAATGAGCAAATCGGCAGAACGCGCTCAAACGCCAGCCAATTCCGTCGTCTGGAACATGGCAGGCAAAGGGAGTAAAAAGCAACGGAAGTTCCCTCGGGGTTCTTGCTAGAAGACAGACTCCGAGAAATATGTGAAAATCATTACAACCAAATCTTGCCCATCATGATAGAGAAGGCCCATCAAGAAAAACTTCAAGGGGTACAGACACGCTTGACCTATAGTGAAAGTTCACGGCAAAAAAAAACTTAGCTTTCTGAGTCAGAGTCGTGTGACTAGAAAAAGAAGAACCAAGAAAAGGTGAAGCCCAAGCCCATATACCGCATCCAGAAGCACTCGTCCTGATTGAAGCCCGAGCGTCTTTTCCAGACTAAGGCAAGAGGAATCAAGTTCCACCCGTCAAAGAAGCCCTGTTAGCACCACGGTGTTCACTAGGCTAGGCGCCAGAGATAGGAACGTCTTCACAAGGCCGAGAGAAAAGAAGAGGGACATATATTCACAGCTAGGGACTAAAGTCGCGTCACGACATAAGCATGCAAGTAACAGAATACGTGCCAGTTCAGGAAGGTCAGCCAAAGATCCAAACCATAGAAGGAAAGAGGTAAGAAACCTCGTCCAGAGCTATGTTACATGTTCCAGCGAAAGACAAAGGGAAATCGAAGAAGAATGAGACGTGGCCAACCGAGCAAACCGCAGACAACCTGCTCGAACCGAAGAAACTTACCTCTCAGAAAATAAGCACGACCGAGGCAGACATTGGAAGTCCAAATCAAAAAAACAAAGATCAGTTGAGGAGGAAGACCTGTCCCAGTCGTGGTTATGAGAGGAAACTGATATGTTTACAGCACGGATCCACAACTTTGAAGTCCCAAAAAGAGCCGCATACCAAACTACGTCAAGACGTATGATGGGACAAGATATCCTGAAGACCACCTTAAGATCTTCCAGACATCAGCAAAAATTGAGCGATGGGCCATGCCCACGTGGTGCCATATTTTCAATTCCATACTGATTGGCTCAGCCATAGTCTGGTTTGACAAACTCCCACCAGAATCCATAGACAGCTATGAGGTGCTACGAAAGGCATTCCTTGGAAATTTCACACAGCAAAAGAAATACATCAAGGACCCTATGGAAATCTACCATATCAAGCAAAGGGAAGGGGAGTCAACGGAAGCTTTCATGGAGAGATTCAAAGCAGAAAGCATCCATGGCAATGGAGCACCGGAATGCATGAGAATATCCGGATTTATGCATGGCATCACCAATCTAGACTTGATCAAGAGACTGAATGACAACATCCCCAAATCCGTAGATGAGATGATGAGTGTGACGACAGCTTTCCTTCGGGGAGAAGCGGTTGTTGCAAATCAGTCGAGAAAGAAGGCCCTGCCAATATAGAGACACCATGAAGTAAGTCACAAGACAAACTTCGACAAGAGGACATACTTTAAAAGTTAACACAAGCCAGGCAAAAGACAAGAGAGATTCACTTCGCTCATCAAAGCCCTAAAGGAAATTCTAGCAATGGAGACAGTGAAATTTAAAGCACCGCCACCAATGTCTGGGCCCGCGGAAAACCGGAACAAGGACAAGTTCTGTGAGTTTCACAGAGATAAAGGCCACATCATAGATGAGTGTATCCATTTAAGGAAACAAATAGAGGAAGCAGTAAAGTCCGGATAGTTGTCACATCTGATTAAAGAGTTGAAGTAAGGAGGAAACAAAGGGGCACATGCAAAAACTGCCAAGAAAGGGGAGACCTTAGGCAAAGAAAAGGCTATGGCCATTTTCATGGTCCAACCTTGGCAACGAGTAACGAGGCAAAAGTCACTCAAAGCTTCTCCGCAAACTGAGAGATCTCATTCCCACCACTCACAAGCAGTGACAAACAAGAAAGCCCCATGGTAATCAAAGCAGAAGTCGAGGGTCACCTCATCCACTGCATGTTTATGGAATGGATGGAGGGTCCGCCTCAGAGGTCTTATATGAGCATTGCTTTAACAGACTTCACCCGTAAGTCAAAAGGTGAATGACCCCAGCCATGACCCCAATCCTAGGGTTTAGCGAGGAAATATCTTGGTCATTAGGACATATATAGTTGATGGTATCCCTGGGAAACAAGGAACATTCCACGAGTGCCCTGATGAACTTTATGATCGTGCAGTCCCCATCACCATATAATGGTATCATTGGCCGGCCAGGTCTTAAAAAAATTCATGCCGCCCCGTCCACAGCTCACGGAATGCTCAAATTCCCAGTATAAGAAGGAATAGTAACGTTGCATAGAAGCACCATGGTACCAACAGAATGTAGGATAGTAGCGGAATGCCCTGCTGGACACCTCCCTAATACCTCAACCGTAGGTATCAAGATAGCAATTCACCCTGAATACCCTGAACAAATCCTTACAATAGGGGGAAGCTTGTCCAAGAAATAAAGAATGAAACTATGCGACCTACTCAAAAATAATCTAGATGTATTTGCTTGGAAGCCGGTAGACATGACAGGAGTCCCAAGATATATCACAGAGCACTGTCTAAACATCCGAGAAAGGTGTCCCCCGGTAAGGCAAAAGAAGAATGGTCAGGCACCTGGAAGGAACAAAGCCATTCAGGAGGAGGTAGCCAAATCAGTAGAAGCACATATCATGAGAGAAGTTCATTACCACAATTGGATCTCAAACCCAGTTATGGTGAAAAAACATGATAATAGCTATAGAATATGCGTGGATTTCATGGGCTTAAATAAATAATGTCCTAAAGATTGCTACCCTCTCCCAGAATTCAATTGGAAAGTAGGATCCCTATGCGGATATCCTTTTAAATGATTCCTAGACGCATACAAAGGATACCACCAAATACAGATGGCAGAGGAAGATGAAGAAAAGATTACGTTCCATACAAGTTGGGGGTGTACTACTACACAAAGATGTCGTTCGGCCTTAAAAATGTTAGAGCAACATACCAGAGACTGGTGGACAAAGTCTTCGAGAAGCAGATTGGGAGAAATTTGGAGGTATATGTTGATGACCTGGTAATCAAGAGCCAGACAAAACAACAAATCCTTAGAGATATCGAAGAAACTTTCCAAACCTTGAGGAAGATAAACATGAAACTAAATCCTAAGAAATGCACCTTCAGTGCGGAAGAAGGGATGTTCCTAGGCCACGTAATCAACATGAAAGGAATTAAAGCATGCCCAGAAAAAGCAAAAGCGGTGATAAAGCTACAATCCCTAAGAACGCTGAAAGATGTGCAAAGCCTCAACGGCAAGCTAGTAAGCCTAGATAGGTTCTTATCTAAGTCCGCAGAAAAATCACCACCTTTTTCAAAACCTTGAAAATTTGTATAAAAAGGAGTGATTTCCAATGGACAACAGAGGCGGAAAAGGCATTCCAAGATATGAAGCAATGCATCGCGGAGCTGTCAATGCTAACCGCGCCAAGACCAAAAGAAGAACTAATAATGTATCTCTGCGCAGCCATAGAAGCGGTCAATGTAGTCCTACTAACAGAAAGAGATTCACAGCAGATGCCAATTTACTTCATCAGCTACGCCCTGCAAGCTCCGAAAGTAAATTACAGCTCAATGGAAAAACTAGTGTTAGCTCTAGTGTACACCTCAAGAAGGTTAAGAAGATATTTCCAAGCACATCCAATAGTAGTCATCACAGACCAGCCCATTAAACAGATCTTATTACGGCCTGAAAACGCCGAAAGAATGCTAAAGTGAAGCTTTGAGCTAGAAGCATTTGACATTAATTACAGACCAAGGACAGCCATCCGTGGCCAAGTGTTGGCTGATTTCATCGCAAAAAGACCAGACGAAGATGGTGCACAAACAAAGGTGCATGTTAAGGAGATAATCCCGGACCCATGGACTCTATCCATGGATGGATTCTCATGCCTAGAAGGGTCAGGGGCTGGACTAATCCTCATAAACCCAGAAAGGATTGAGTTCACTTACGCCCTAAGGTTCGAATTCAATGCGTCTAATAATGAGGCAGAATACGAAGCTCTAATAGCTGGACTGCACATAGCGAAATAAATGGGCGTACAAAACGTAGTGGCAAAAGTTGATTCCCGTCTAGTAGTAAATCAAATCAACGGATCATACATAGCAAAGGAGCAGAGCATGATCCAATACCCAAAAAAGACCAAAACGCTTATCAGCAACTTTAAGAAATTCTCCATTGAACAAGTACCAAGAAGCAAAAACAAAAAGGCGGATGCACTCAGCAAGATCGCATTCACCAGCTTCGCCCACCTAACTAAGCAAGTCCTGGAAGAGGTGCTGAAAGAAAAATCAATCGAAGAAAAGGAAAGCTTGGCAGATGTAGAAGAGGAAGGATATTCATGGATAACATCGCTACTCGAATACCTCATGGACGGCACGCTACCAGCCAAAACAAAGAGAGCACGGGCCATCAAAATTAAGTCAAGACAATATGCCATAATCGGCGGTGTCTTGTTCCGTAAGTCATTCCTAAAACCATGGTTGCGATGTGTCGGTCCACTCTAAGCGGAATATGTGGTGAGAGAAATTCATAAAGGATCCTGCAGTATGCACTCCGGACCAAGGTACATAGTCGCAAAAGCAATTAGGTCAGGGTACTACTGGACGACAATGCACAAAGACGCAAGGAACATCATTAAAAAATGTGACGACTGCCAAGTCCATCGCCCAATGCCTAAAAATCCTCAACAAAATCTCGCACCGATAACCTCTCTGTGGCCATTATACAAGTGAGGGATCTACATCTCAGGACCATTCCCAGAGGCCCAAGGAAAGGTAAAATTCTTGATCATTGCCATCGATTATTTCACTAAGTGGATTCGAGGCAAAACCAGTTGCAACAATAACAGGAAAGCAAGTCAAGAAATTTGTTTGGGACAACATAGTATGCAGGTGTGGTCTACCAGGAGAGATCATGTCTGACAACGAAAAGCAATTCAGAGACAACCCATTTAAAGATTGGTGCAAAAATCTAAACATCAAGCAAAGGTTCGCATCCATAAAACATCCTCAGACCAACAAACAAGTAGAAAGAGCAAACCGCGGTCTAGTATAAGGGATCAAAGCAAGGCTAGGTGAAGAAAACAGGAACTAGGTCGAAGAAGTGCCATACGTGCTATGCGCACATCGCATAACGATCAAGACCAGCAATGGAGACACCCCATTCTCCTTAACCTATGGCACGGAATTCGTAATCCCAATCGAGATAAGTATGCCTTCACTAAGGTATGGAAGTGAATCAAACCCAAAATGATGAAGCCCTGCTACTAAACTAGACATGTTGGAGGAAAAAAGAGAAAATGTTGCAATTCACGAAGCTAAAAGCAAAGCGAGAATGGAGAAGTACTACAACACCAAGGTCCACAGCACAACCTTTCGGCCAGGAGATTTCGTCTACTGCAGCAATGAAGCCAGCCACGCAAAAGAAGGTGGAAAGCTAAGCCCAAAGTAGGAAGGACCGTATGAGGTGGTAGAAGCACTCGGGAAAGGAGCATACAAGATCTGAAACAAGGAAGGAGACATACTTCCGTGGACCTAGAACATCAAAGAACTGAAGAAATGCTACCTGTGACTTCAAAATTATGTAAGCATCCCTACCATTGTAAACCACGCCAGCGATGGGGGAAATTTTCACTTAATTTCACTTTATGTAATGTCTTTTAAATATTATTAAAATATCATGTGAAGCCTAGATACCTTTACAAATTTTCTAAAATTCGTGTACACATTATACTTTATGCATTTAGTAAGACGCGCACGCAAATACACATTATTATTTATGTTACGGGAATGAGTACAACCCTATAATTAACTCTATTATTATAACCTACAAATTAACTCAAGCTACGCAAGTGGATTGCAAGCCCAGTACAAACAGATTATAAGACTATCACGGAAAAAAAAGATAGCATATTTTTCATAATTACTGACATTGTCATAGTAAACACGCCTACATACGGCAACGTGTAAAGAAGACCATACAAAATGTTTCAGGTACAAAAAGCTAGGGACATTAAAGTTAACAACTTGAATTACCTACTAAACTATCAACGTGCAGCCATAAGCGGCCATGCATAAACACGAGTAAGATTGAAGAAAGCTTCACAACAATGATCCACGATATGAAGCACCATAGTCAAAATGGGCTCGAATACCGCGGATTCAAAAATTGAACCTGATCTAAAGAACTACGAGTCCATAGGCTTATCTAAAATAGTAGCTTCAAATAGATCATCATGAGGCTCCGCGGTAGAAACAATGTTGTCAAAAATAGCCAAACTAGAAATCTGATAATCGGCTACGACAATAGTGTTGAGGGGAGTCACAGTAGTGGCCAAGGAACTATCATCCGGACTAGAGGTAGCAACCTCTGTAATAACCAAGCTCGATGATGGACCCTGCCTATGCCTTTGAGCACGAGCAAGGGAAGCCTCCAAAGCTTCCCCAAGAAGGACTTCGTGGCACACTGATGCGTATTTTATTTTAAAATATATTTTATTCAAGTTTTAAATTTATAAAATTCAATTCACCTAACAAACGCACTAACGGGCAGGGAACTCGATCGTGAGTAGTGTGTAGAGATGGTAAATCCGAGGTCGTCCCAAGAGCTAAGTGTCAATTAGTTTTAATTTAAAGTGTCACGTTTTTAAAATGTTTTAAGATTGATTGTGAAAATAATAGGAAAGTAAAAATGCGAAAAGTAAAAGAGATAGAAGTTACCAGGGAGAGAAGCGTGCTAGCCTAGCCATTTCATTACTACCGTTATAACTATGTTTTCATGTGCAATGTTACACCATGGTTTCATTAGTGGTTTCTAAAGTCAACAGACCTGAATAGATAACTTTAGTCTGCCCTATAATTCATGCGATCCCGAAACCTACAAAAGTCACGAAGGTAGGGCAACCAGGTCATACTGATTAATCCCAGCTATCCCAAGAACTAGTCTAATAACCTATACAGATTATTAACCCTGTCTGAAAGAGTTCTTGTGCTTTTTAAGTATATTAAGTGGTAGAGGCGGTAACAGGGTTAGTTCCTACACTAGGGTTAGAATGATTATCCTTCCCTAGTACCCGGCTAATACCATGTTCAAGTGGTAATCTAATAACAGGATTAACATGATCTAAACCACCCGCGATACTACCAAAACCTAAGGGTACACGATAGTCAAAAGGATATCCAACAAAACCATGATCTAACAAGAAACAAACATTATAACGATAGTAAATTCATGACTAGGCCAACACTTGACATGCTTAACCGCTCATAGAAATAACACAGCAAGAATTAATAAAGATAATCATGGATGGAAAACTCATAATTCTTACAGGAGTAGTTTATGAACGATTAAATACAAAAGTAAATTAAGTGTGATCTCCTTTGGACTTCATGTGGAATTCTTCAAGCTATAGAGGCCTTAATCACCCCTTAGATCTCTGGTGGAATGGTTGATATCAAATTGTCTGAATGAGGCCTCTATTTATAGACTTCGAATAGTTTACGGCGTAACCTTTTAGAGGTTTACACCGTAAACTGCTGACGTGCACTTTCCATCTTGCAGGCTTAAAAGATGTTACGACGTAATCAAGTGTCCACGTTACACCGTAATGCTCTCAGATAACTCATCCTTCCATAATAATAATAATGTTACAGCGTAAACCTTGCGTGTGGTTACGCCGTAATCTTGCTGGGTGATGTGTCTTGCCTTGAATAGGTTACGACGTAACACTATCGTAGGGGTTACGCCGTAGAGTCTCATAAGAATCCTTGTTTTCTTCATTTTTTGGTCCTTTTCCCGTGTATCTTGTCACATACTTTCATTTTACCTGAAAATAACGAAATAATCGTAAAAGTATCGAATTCAAGTATTTTTAAGACAATTGCAAGTATTTTTAGGGGAAAATTAACACTAAAAAGTATCAAATATTTGATGTTATCAAATATCCCTCCACTTGACTTCTGCTTGCCCTCAAGTAGAACTATTAGAATAGTTTATAAAAAGATTTCTCTGATTTGACTCAAAGAAATGAATCTATAAAAGACTTATGCTAGAAACATCAAAGTCGAACACCTCACAAAAAGGGGATCAAAAATCACTCAACTCTCAACTAGTCTAAGTGTTCATTTTCAGGGTGATTACTCATCTGCACAGTCATAGCATGTATTCTATCATAAGCTTGGAGAGTACACAAATCTGCACCAGTTAGAGTTAGGGTCTAAACAATTCTTAAAGGCAACATGGGTGACATAACACATGTTTATTGGGTGATATAAGGGTTAGGATAGACATGGGATACACATTTAATTGGTGTTAAGATAAAAACACAAAACAAATAGTCATATATAATCTAAGGTATCCATAACCGGCTACTGTCCATCCATAGTCCAAGTCTTCAAGTGCGAAAATCTGATCATATCATCATAATGGGTTAGCTAATAATGAGATCTTGCGGAGCATGCTAACCCATTCTTCACTAGGTGGCTTATAGTTGCACCACCTTTATACTTCGGATGGCTTATAGTTGCACCATCCCCATAATCACTAGGTGGCTTATAGTTGCACCACCTTTTTACTTAGTTGGTTTTATAACACGTAACCAACATCAGGAGTTAGATCACTAGGTGGCTTATAGTTGCACCACCTTTTCTTTTTCATTTTTATAATACTCCTGTATATTACATATCGCATATCCCCCCACTTGAGATAAACAGTATCGAAAGTGATAATACCGGGGGGTCTTCCATGATCATAATAATATGTCTTCAACGAAAGTGCCAATCTTCGAACCATTTTCCTGAACCATGGACTTAGGTAGCCAGAAATTTCAACACAAGGATAAATATAGACTACAGGGTTGGCTAAGGCGAAATGGTGTAACGAAACATATAATATTGGGTGAAAACATAGATTGGCTCAACAAGGGTGATCTAGGGGTATCTTGCACTAATGATGAGTGCAACAAAAGGGTTTTAACACGGGAGGTCGACAAGTCAGTGTAACAAGTCGATAAACACACACATATAGGCTATTTGGGTGAATTCCTAAATGTTGCCTTCTCGAACCATCTATTCCTGCTAATCAATTAGGTCTCGAAATGATGTACATGCCAAGTTCTAAAGTCTACAATACTACCGGCACACTCAATATTTTGGTGGATTTTTGTATAATGAGATGAAAACGGAACATTAGGCTTAAACCTCACCAAGTAATAATAAAGGGTAATGTGCATTCGGCAAAGATTAATTCTAGTTTAGTAAGAAAAACATGTCAAAATTTTTAAAATCGGCACCATTTTTCAAAGAAAACTAGAAAATCAAAGGCAAGAATAGGTCAAGTGATAATTCTACTCCCATCCCCCTACTTGTTTTGTACAATGTCCCTATTGTACATTAAGGAAATGAAATAAACAGGAAGAGTAGAATTAGAACAAGAAACTCCCTTGAGCTTTGCTTCTGAACATATGAGATGTAATAAGCCGATGGAGAAATCCAGAAAATCTCCATCTTGAGCAAGCTCATTTTCCCCTGTGATCACTAAAACAAACTAACAGCATAAAATCACTCAAAGAGAAATATACAAGAAATACAAACCTAACTCACTTTCGTAGGAATCACGGTTGCATTTAGCATATGCAACAAGCCTTTTAAACCACTTGGTGGCCCAAGTTGTAACACCCCCAAAAATACAACAACGCAGCGGAATACCACTTTGGGGAGTGGTTCATTTATATATACAAGTTTTAGCAGAGCGTTAAAACTTATTTGAAGTTTTGAGAGAAAGAAAGGGTTACAGCGTAACTCCGATGGTTACGTCGTAATCTTGTGGTTTTTTAAAATTTTAGTTTATAAGTTTACGGCGTAACCGTAATAAGGTTTACGTCGTAATTAAATAGGTTATGGCGTAACCATATATGTTACGCCGTAACTACTGCTAATTCAACAAATTTATCACAAAATTACGGATCGAGTTGGTCTCGAAAGTTGCCTCCTAGCTGCTGGAACCTGTAAAACAAAGTAAAACCTGCAAACCAACTAATATGCGGAAAATGAAATTTATTGATAAAAAGGACGACTTATTTCCTGACAAACACTTTTTTTTTATAACGAGTCTTTAAGTTAGACTCATGCCCACTCTATGTTTCATCGTATGACTCTTCATTATCGTCATTCCTAAAGATTGCATCCATAATTCCAGCTCTTATGGTGGCAATATTTCCCCTAGTCCTAGATAATTCTTCCACTCCTGAAACTTTTATTTTTGTATAAACTTCTCCTGGACCAATGCTATATCTAGTAACATTGACCTTTTCAATTAAAATTGGGGGTGGTTTGATGTAGGGCATTCCTAGTAATCTGCACTTCCTTTCCTTGTATTCTTCGTCATCCTAATCAACAAATCCGTCATATAATGTTGGTTCAAGGTAATCAATAATTCCTTCTAAATCATCGTCATCTTCATCTGTTCCCTTGAACCATTCATCATGTAACTTGTTTAATACGGTTCCTAGGATTCCGTTCACTTTACTTTCCCCGCATCCATCAGGGATATTCAATATTCTTTGAATGTTCATCATATTCGTTCCTAAATCTTTTTCTCTAATGATCTCTAAGAATTTTGTCCCTAGCTGTCTCACTAACCTCTCCAAATCTAATTCGTAACCAGTCATTCAAACTTAAATTCTCCCATTCAACATCTAATCGTTTGCCATCGTTTTCACTTTCCCAATAACATTTAATTTCATTATGGCATAAGCTACCCCCGTTATATTTTTCCTCAAAGGGGCTGCAAGAGGCCCATATTTCTTGAATTCCTTCTTTCGTGCGAGAAATAGGGGTACATCAATGTAATTTTTTCTTGGTAGAGGTTAAGTTTGAGCTAAGTCTCCCATTTGCTTCTTGGGCGATCAAGCTACACCTATAAACATTTTCCTCATACAATTGTTGAACCTCTATATCATAGGTGAACACATCAGGGTCAATAGATAAAAGATGGTTAATTTTGCATGCGTCAGTATTATATGTGAATAAATCGGAATTGATTTTCATTAATTTATCTTCTTCCGTGTTCATCTTGGTTTTGATCATTCGAGCAGATTCGTGTATGTTATCGGAAATATAACTTCTCATTTTAAAAATAACCTTTTCATTCCCGACCTCTAAAGAAATGGTCTTTCAAAATATGTCTACTTTAGCATGGGTAGTGACGAGAAGACGTCTTCCTAAAATGGCGGGCATCCTAAACCCCTCAATCATGTCAAGTATGACAAAATCAACTGGGAGAATAAATTTATCAATTTTTATGAGCAGATTTTTAACAATCCCTTTTGGGATGCATTTAGTGTCATCCGTCATTTCTATAACCATATTGATTGGTTCAAGTTTTCCTATTCCTAAGCGTTTAAACATGGAAAAAGGCATAATGTTAATGCTAGCTCCTAGGTCAGCTAAAGCATTGTTAAAATCTAACCCTCTGATAGAGCATGGAAGAATAAAACTTCCTGGATCATTTTCTTTTGGAGGTAGTTGATTTTGTAGAAGAGCTGAGCATCTAGGATTCATCCATACTTCATCATCTTCCTCGGTTAATTGCTTATTGGCCACCAGGTCTTTTATGTATTTAGGATAATTATCCGTTTGCCTGATTTCCTTGAGGAGGCGCTGATTTATCTTGATTTTCTTTAAGCTCTCCATGGTCTCATGAACTAAGGCTTCCTCGGCATTTTGTTTTAATCGATTAGGAAAAGGGATTGGTGGTACGTAAGGTTCGACATAGTGGTTTACCGTTTGTTCTGGTAGGTTTGATTTTAATTCAGGAATAACCTTGGAAGTTTTTAATTCAGTGCTTTCTGATTTTTCATCATTCGAAAATCCAGAATTAGCAGAAAAATACCTGATTTCTTCGGGAGAATAATAGAATGGTGTGTACAAAGGTGTCCCGTCATTAGTGAATATTGTTTTACATCCTTTGAGTTTTGCTACCTTCATTTCTACTTCAGCGGTTAAGGTTTTTACCTGAGATTCGAGTTTTTAGATGATTTTATCATGATCAATTCGGCTATTCTCAGTGTTTTGGCAAAATGTTTTCAGCCATTCATCCTGCTCTGCTTGTCTTTTGGCAGCTCCTTCCATATATTTATTAATTGTTTTGACCAAGTTTGGTCTCTTTTCTCCAAAAGGTGTTTGATTATCTGTATGAGTGTAGTATCCTGGTGGACCTACACGAAACTTGGCTCCATTACTTTCGTTGAAAGGAGCGGGGTGCCCAAATTCTCCATACTTGACCTCTTCCACCTATTTAACTTCCTCGTTGAGAGGGCATTCTTTGTCGAGGTGAGGTCCTTTGCAGATTTGACATCCTACTTGGATCACATGAACATTTTCTTTCAGCTTCTTCATATCGCGTCCCAAGTTATCTAATTTACTTATGATTGCAGCAAGTCCATCAGTATTACTGCTGCTGCTAATGTTCCTGCTGGATGTCCCATCATGCCACTTTTGAGAGTGGTCAGCCATAGTTTATATTGTCGTCAGAGCTTGAGTTGGTGTCATCCCAGGAATTGGTCCCTGCGAATCAAGCAATTGACGGTTCATAGTGCTCAAACCATTATAAAAGATATTTACCTTTTGATGGTTGTTTATGTTGTGGGTTGGGCACTTATACAGCGAATCATTATACCGTTCCCAAGCTTGGTATAATGATTCGTCGCTTTCTTGTTTAAAGTTGTGGATGTCTTCAAGTCGTTTAGCAGTCTTAGATGGTGGATAATACCTTTGGATAAAGGCCTTTTTAAGGAGGTCCCAAGTGTTGATAGCTCCTGGAGCGAGTCTATCCACCCATCTTTTAGCTGCCCCAGTAAGAGTAAATGGGAACACGCGTAGCAAGACTGCATCTTTTGATACTCCAGGAATATTAAACAAACGTACAATGTTGAGGACCCGATCAACATGATCGTGGGCATCCTCATTCTTATTCTCGAAGAAGGTGTCTTCCCTCAATTCTCGCATGAATTGACTCTTGATCTCAAAGTTGACATTGCCCTCGATTTCTTGTTTAACCACGCTCGGTGCCTGGTTTTCTCGTGACAATGCTAAGTATTGTTCCATGGTGAGAGTATTGATGTCTACCCCCTCCATAGTTCCTGCAGAATTTAGAAGTTAGAGAGAGGATGGAAATAATTACAAGAAATCAAATTAATACTAATTTTTAGCTCCCTGGCAGTGGCGCCAAAAACTTGATGTGTATTTTATTTTAAAATATATTTTGTTCAAGTTTTAAATTTATAATACTCGATTCACCTGACAAATGTACTAACGGGCAGAGAACTCGATTGTGAATAGTACAGAAATGGTAAATCCGAGGTCGTCCTAAGATCTAAGTTTCAATTCGTTTTAATTTGAATTGTCACGTTTGAAAATGGTTTGAAGTTGTTTTATGAAAATAACAGGAAAGTAAATTGCAAAAATAAAAAGTAATAGAAGATATCAAGGAGAAAGGCGTGCTAGCCTAGCCATATCATTACTACTTTTATAACTACGTTTCCTTTTGCAATGTTACACCATGGTTTCATTAGTGGTTTCTAAATTCGACAGACCTGAATAGATATATTTGGTCTGTCCTATAATTCTTGCGATCCCAAATCCCCTGAAAGTCACGAAGGTAGGGCAACCAGATCATAGTGATTAATCTCAACTATCCCAAGAACCAGTCTAATAACCTATACAGATTATTAACCCTCTCTGAAAGAGTTCTTGTGCTTTCTAAGTATATTAAGTGATAGACGCGGTAACTTGGTTAGTTCCTACACTAGGGATAGGGTTCCAAACCTACCTTAGTACCCCTGCTTATACCATGTTCAATTGGTAATCTAATAACAGGATTAACATGATCTAAACCACCCGTAATACTACCAAAACCCAAGGGTACACGATAGTCATAGGATATCCAACGAAACCATAATCTAACAGGAAACAAACATTATAACGATAGTAAATTCATGACTAGGCTAGCACTTGAAGTGCTTAGCCGCTCATAGCAACAACACAACAAGAATTAATAAAAGTGATCTTGGATTGAAAACTCATAATTCTTACAGAAGTGGATTATGAATGATTAAATACAAAAGTAAGATAAGTGTGATCTCCCTTGGACTTCTGGTGGAATTCTTCGAGCTATGGAGGCCTTGTTCGCCCCTTGAAACTACTGTAGAATGGTTGATGTCAAATTGTCTGAATGAGGCCTCTATTTATAGGTTTCTAATATTTTACGGCGTAACCATAAGAGGTGTTACGCCGTAAAGTGCTGACGCGTCCTTTCCATATTACAAGCTTAAATATGTTAAGCCATAATCAACTAAGCACGTTACGCCATAATGCTGACTCGGTTGAGTCATCATTTCATAATAACACTTTTACGGCGTAAACCTTTAGTATGGTTACGCCGCAATGTTGTAGGCTGACGTGTCTTGCTTGAATTATGTTACGGCGTAACACTAATGTCTTGTAAGAATTCGTATTTTCTTTATTTTTTCGTCCATGATACGGTTCAAATATATACGTATAATATAAAAGTATAGAATTTCCAAAACTACCCTTGAGGACAAAGGTAATA
>BQNB010133268.1:3501-13931 GCA_026074375.1 Tanacetum coccineum
GGTTTGTATTTTTATTATGTATAGACTAAAAAAAATACACTAAAATTAGTGATTCATTGGGATTCTCAAATTTTGAAAATACTTTTTTTGGATGAGCCAAGTCGATAGGAGGAACCAAATGAATTCTGCAGCATCAACTTTGGATTGCACACATCACTTCGGGGGAATCTAGAAAGTCGTGTAATGTAGGAGGAAATGCAAAATGGAATATAAAGGGGGTGGGGCTGTGTTTTCGCCCGGTGGTGTGGCCGGGGTGCCGGTGGTGGGCGTCGTGGCTGGTGGTGGCCGGTGTGTGTAGTGGTGGGGCCGGCCGGGTGGCGGTGGGCGGCGCGGGGTGGCGCGAGGGGTTGGGCGGCACGGGGTGGGCGCCGTGGCCGGTGGTGGCCGGTGTGGGGCCGGTGTAGGTGGTGGGGGTTTAGAGTGGTGGCCGGTGGTGGGCATCGTGGCGGGTGGTGGCCGACTGTGGGGGCGCCCGGTGGTGTGATCGGGGTGCCGGTGATGGGCGATGTGGCTGGTGGTGGCCGGTGTGGGGCCGGTGGGGGTGGGGGTTTAGAGTGGTGGCCGGTGGTGGGCACCGTGGCGGGTATGCACACCCCACATGTATTACGAGATCCGAACACCCTTACGTATTCACACCCTAAACAAATCTCATCATCGTCACACTATTCCAATCCAACAAAGATGACCAACTCTTAAAGTTTTCGAAGCTAAAATCGAACATCTTAAAGTTTTTTGATGGTTGTTTGATGGTTTTGCTCGCCTATTCTTTTTTTACACGGAGGGTGGAAAAGATGAGTGCAGCAACCAAGAAATCCACAAGATTGTGATTCGGTAAATGTATTTTTATTTTTTTGTGTAATCTAATTCGTTTTTTATGTATGATATATATGGTTTGTGATTGAGATGGAATTATTTAAAGACGAGTTGCATTTGTTTGATGATAAATTTAAACATTAAAGTTAGTGAGTTGTATTTGAGTTTGTGTAGATCAGGGACTCGTATGATATGCAACTTGTGACTAGGTTAGGTAACATTGATTCATGTGCATGTCTTGTATTTAAGGATTTCTTGATACAAACTTGCTCACTAGTTTGAAAATTCTGCTCCTCTTTTTTATAAGTTGCCCTGATCATTTATGGTGGGATTAGGCCATTGGGGTATTATGCAATTGACCACCTTAAAAGACCATTAGATGTTATTTCATTAATTTTTTCTAGAATTGAAAAAGGTTCATTTTTTGGATTGATTCTCATTCTCTTCGTTCTTACTTTTTTTTCAAATTTGTCAACCAAGCCTTAATTATGCATATATGTTTTTTAATATTTTATTTGCTCATTGATAGGCACAAAATAAATAAATAAAAATAAAAATAACACCTCACAAAAAAAATTACAAAAGTACTGATTTATTCAGATAAAAAAATACCCGCGACATGAGGCCAAACACATACGGCCATACAAAAAATTACTCGATACAAAATAGGAAAGAAAAAAAACACGTATGCAACATAAAAAAAAACCTACTCGGCACAAAATAAGAAAAAAAAATTACAAAAGTACTTAATACGCGATTGCCATTTAATATGAGAAAAAAAAACTATTAAACATGAGCCCGAAAAAATAAACCCGGAAAAAAAAGAATAATGCCTCGCAACAACGCGCGAAAAATTAACGCCCGCAGCAACGCGCGGATAATCTTGCTTGTTTATTAAATTATGTATCTTTTATAAGTGAATTTTTACACATTTTAGTGTTTATTAAGTTGCGTATATGATGTTTTTGGTGAATTGTGTTATGTACATACATTTTTTTTTGGTAAAATGTTATGTGCATAATTTGATATAACTAATTCTTTCCTTGTTTTATTTATTTCTTTTCAGTGAGGATGGCTCAATCATAAAAAACACGACGTGTCATAAAGATCAACCAATGCACTTAGTGATTTTAGAAGTCGTGCACATATGTTCTTGAGGCGTGCATATATGTTTTTAGAAGAGTGAACATATGTTATGATGAATTTGATAACACTTTTGTTTTAGAATTGTAATTTATTTAATATGAAATTCTGTATATGGCATGTTCTTGATTTGTTATAAATTTAGAAGTTACATTTATACGTTTATGTTTTTCGTTATAAATTTCAAAAATTATAGAAACATATATGCAATTACCATTTTAAGAAAAAACAAGTTTGATGTATAAATTTACAATATTTAAAAAAGAACATATATGCACCTTAATTTCAGAAAAAATGTATTCTGAAAAAAAAATTAAAAAATATTTTTTAATTTCGAAAATTAAAAAAAATTATAAAATGTTTATAAATTAAAAAATTTAGAAGAAAGTGAAAATGTGTTTTGACTATTATAACTTTTTGAATTAAGATCTGTACAAAAATATGGTTCTGCATTGAACGTGTCCTTATATATATATATATATATATATTAAGAAGGCATCTTTTTCATTTTTCTCTCTAATTTCACACACTAAGCTAATTCATTTCTTCAGATCAATGGCGGCAAGTAATTTGATAAATTAGGTATTTGATCGTGAGGAATGTTCCGGCGTTAGGTTGCGCTGATGAATTACGAAATTTATTTGAAGGATACGGTCAAATAAGCTATAACCCAAACACATCCTACATTGATAAGCTGAACTGTATTTGTTACTGTAGTAGTTTTTTTTAATTATATAGAAAGTGAGTTGGATTGTTAAACAGGTTACTGTATTTTGGTAAGCTTATTAACTTTTTTTTCTTCACAAAAATAAGATCAATTTTGCCCAAAACAGTCTTATGAATATATTGCGTTTTGATAGCTAGTTAGCTGTTACGTCCCTCTAATAAGATTATGTAAACACCACGTGAGGTATAGCTACGATTTATGGTTATACATATCTGTAGTTATGCTTCCATGACTGTAGACTTGAAATCGTGTGTGTACATTAGATGTAGGTTGGTCACACTTATCAGCTCAATCAAGTATATTTTCTCGTTTCTTTTATTTGTGCTTGGTTTCTTAACAGTTTAACATGACTGATTACAGTAGCCTGCGTTTGGTCTATACTCGCATCATCAGATTTGACATTGTTTGCATAAGAAGTCTTTTTGGGCATGTTTTCTTTCTTTCTTTTGTGGGTCCAATTTAACTTTATGTTTAACAGTTGTAGATTTGTACCATTGGATGATGAAGAATGTGAGCCATTTACTGATGTTTATTGGATCAAGTTTCATCAGGTCAACAATGCAAGGTGGTCTAAACAATTTGTTTTCTTTATGGCATGTGGTGTGCATGTGAGTGTGGGTGGTGTTGGGGGGGGGGGGGGGGGGGGGGGGGGGGGGGGGTTTTATTTGTAAAATAGTTGTATCTGGTATGCGCTCGTACATGTGTAAGGATCCATTGTGATTTTGACCCTTGACAAGGCTGGGTTTGTCTTCGGCTATTTATTAGTTGATTAAATGTAGTTGCAGAACATGATTGTATGATTTCAAACGTTCTTTTCTAGGTTTGCAAAAAGGAAGTTGGATGAATCAGTTTTCATTGGAAATCGGCTTCAAGTCTCGTATGCACCATAATATGAGAACCTCAATGACACCAAGGAGAAGTTAGAAGGCAGAAGAAAAGAAGTTCTAGCAAGACTTAACCGTAAGTCATTAAGCATCATTGTATTTTTATAAAACAGTTGTCTTATATCCTGATCATATGGCGTACCAAGATAGATATTGCACAGATTTTGTTGTAACCTTCACTAGCAGTTGCATCAAAATAGAGGGCCCGTTTTTAGATGATGATGAAGAACCCTTTAGGTTGCAGTGGGGAATTGAGGATATACTGTATATCAAATCTCATTGGTATTAGCTCGTAAGTCCATACCAAGTTTAATTTCAATTTTCAACCGCCTTCTGAAAAGCTTATGTATCTTATTACTTATTGGTGTACCATAAATTATTGCAGGCAGGGATGACAATGCTGAAGATTCGTGTACTTATGGAGGATGATACATTACAAGCTAAAAATGTTGAATGTCCTTCACACCATCACCACCACCGCAAAAAGCCTAAACTAATCTCCCCCGACGCATTCAAATCACTGCCTTTTACACTATTCAAATCTCATACCGTTAACAACAAAAATAAAGGTTTTTACAAATTGAGGTTTCGTGGTACCAACAGTATTAGGTTTTGTTCAATGAGTATGGATAGAGAAGATAAACGGACGGCTGAGATTCACTGGCCAAAAAATGATCACCGCCACTGGCATCTTAAACCACCTTTGTCCAAATTGCTGACGTTGCTCACCATTTTAACCATTGCTCGTGTTGCTGTTGTTCCTATTTTAATCACCAGTATGTCATATTAATTTAATTTATTTTTTTCAATTGTAATCACCAGTATTGTGTTTATTGTTTGGTTACCTTTTTATATGGATAGTCGGTTAGGGACCACAACTACCACGGTATATTTATTGCTGCTGCGGTTACAGACTGGCTTGATGGATATTTAGCAAGAAGAGTATGTCTTTTTATATCGTGTTTATTTAGTTATCGAGAAATGTAGGGACTTGGAGTAATGAATTGCGCTTTTTTCTTTTCTTGTAGATGAACTTAGGAACTGCGTTTGGTGCGTTTTTGGATCCCGTAGCTGATAAGATACGATGTGCCATCTTTCGTTTTAGAGTGGGATGATAAACCATAGATTATACAGATGAATGCAGCTAAATGGACTTGCTACCAGCTGATGCGGCCATGTTTCCACTTAATTTGCTTGCGTTATTATTATTATTATTATTATTTTGCGTAAATGACATAAACTTAAAACATGGCTGCATTTTTGGTTATTCTATCCGCTTAGTTGAATGCATTGGTTGCAATTAAGTCATTTGCCGATGTTGTTTGTGTAAGTTTCTAACTGTATGGTTACTGCAGTTTATGGTTGCTGCTACATTGGTCTTGTTATGTACGAGACCTCCAGAAGCTGCTATGTTTGGGCAACTATCGTGGCTCTTGACTGTACCATTAATTGAAATAATTGGTAGAGAGGTAAACTTCTAATCTTAGCGCGTTGTTAATGGAGATGCAACATATTGTTTAGTTATTAGTTACATTACTATATAAAATAATTATTCACTTAGCCCTGACTATGCCAGCAATCATAGTAATCATGATATTGATTACATTTTTAACGTCCATGCTTAGAATCAATGATTGTGTACGTGGTTGTATGTATGGTGCACTTTATTCTGAATTGTGATGCAGTATGTCTGCAGTTATGGTCTGAATTGAGAATTCTTATGAACTATGCTTTCGCTGCTAAATTACTTTCTTTATGTTTCCAGGAGGACAAAGTTATGGCTGTCTTGAGGTGTTGCAGGGACTCTCTATGATACTGTTCCTCGAAAGCTCATAGTCAACAACCACAACATGTCAACAGATACAGATACACCTTTCTTTGCATTCCCAAATGAACCTCGTTGGACCAGTACTGATATCCAAGAGTATGCTCGAGTTACTGTTCTTTTGCGATGGAGTCGTGTGCAGGTTGTCAAGATGTTTACAAGGTGGAAATTTTGACCAATTTAATATGAATGGGTCTATTTGGATTATGTTTAATCTCTGGCGGGTGAAATAAGTATATTCAAAAAGTGGCATAAAAGGAAACGGGGTCAAGTAGTCATTTTATTCAAAATGTTTAGTTATCATGAAACTAATTTGATTTTGTAATCATATCTGATAAACTTGTTATAAGAAAAATTAAAAATTATGAAAAAAAACGTTTTAGGTCAAACCATTTTGACCGGCAACCCAAATCCACAAGCTCAATTATTTGCCAGTTTACTGACTGCCATTCTTGATTTTCCAAATGTTGTAAATCACTAACAACATTTGACTGAGATGTACTAACTTTTAACTATAATGCATTAACAAAATAAATTGTGATGCAGTAACCTTTTAAACTAGATGAACTGACTTTTTAACTATAATGCACTAACAAAATACATTGTGATGCAGTAACATTTTTAACTAAGATGTACTAACTTTTTTAACTGTAATGCACTAACAAAATACATTGTGATGCAGTAACATTTTTAACTGAGATGTACTAACTTTTTTTTACTGTAATGCACCAACAAAATACATTGTGATGCAGTAACTTTTTTAACTGAGATATACTAACTTTTTAATTGTAATGCACTAATAAAATACATTGTGATGCAGTAACATTTTTAACTGAGATGTAGTAACTTTTTTAACTGTAATGCACTAACAAAATACAATGTGATGCAGTAACTTTTTTAACTGAAATGTACTAACTTTTTTAGTTGTAATGCACTAACAAAATATATTATAATGCAGTAACATTTTTAACTGAGATGTACTAACGTTTTTAACTGTAATGCACTAACATAATACATTGTGATGCAGTAACAATTTTAACTGAGATGTACTAACTTTTTTTTACTGTAATGTACTAACAAAACACATTGTGATGCAGTAACTTTTTAACTATGATGTACAATTTTTTTTAACTGTAATGCACTAACAAAATATATTGTGATGCATTAACTTTTTTAACTGAGATGTACTAACTTTTTTAACTGTAATCCACTAACAAAACACATTGTGATGCAGTAACTTTTTAACTGTGATGTATATTTTTTTTAAATGTAATGCACTAACAAAATAAATTGTGATGCAGTAACTTTTTTAACTGGGATGTACTTACTTTTTAACTGTAATGTACTAACAAAATACATTGTGATGCAGTAACATTTTTAACTGAGATGTAATAACTTTTTAACTGTAATGCACTAACAAAATACATTGTGATGTAGTAACATTTTTAACTGAGATGTACTAACTTTTTAACTGTAATGCACTAACAAAATACATTGTGATGTAGTAACTTTTTAACTGAGATGTATTTACTTTTTTAACTGTAATGCACTAACAAAACACATTGTGATGCAGTAAATTTTTAACTGTGATGTACTTTTTTTACCTGTAATGCACTAACAAAATAAATTGTGATGCATTAACTTTTTTTAACTGAGATGTACTTACTTTTTAACTGTAATGCACTAACAAAATACATTGTGATGCAGTAACTTTTTTAACTGAGATGTACTAACTTTTTTAACTCTAATGCACTAACAAACTACATTGTGATGCAGTAACTTTTTTAACTGAGATGTACTTACTTTTTTAACTGTAATGCACTAACAAAATACATTGTGATGCAGTAATATTTTTAACTGAGATGTACTAACTTTTTTAACTGTAATGCACTAACAAAATACATTGTGATGCAGTAACTTTTTTAACTGAGATGTACTAACTTTTTTAACTGTAATGCACTAACAAAATACATTGTGATGCAGTAACTTTTTTAACTGAGATGTACTAACTTTTTTAACTGTAATGCACTAACAAAATACATTGTGATGCAGTAACTTTTTTAACTGAGATGTACTAACTTTTTTAACTGTAATGCACTAACAAAATACATTGTGATGCAGTAACTTTTTTAACTGAGATATACTAACTTTTTTAACTGTAATGCACTAACAAAATACATTGTGATGCAGTAACTTTTTAACTGAGATGTACTAACTTTTTTTTACTGTAATGCACTAACAAAATACATTGTGATGCAGTAACTTTTTAATTGGGATGTATAATTTTTTTAACTGTAATGCACTAACAAAATATATTGTGATATAGTAATTTTTTAACTAAGATGTACTTACTTTTTTAACTGTGATTTACTAACAAAATACATCGTGATGTAGTAATATTTTTAACACAGATGTACTAAATTTTTTTTATTGTAATTTACTAACAAAATACATTGTGATGCAGTAACTTTTTTAACTGAGATCTATTAACTTTTTTAACTGTAATGCACTAACAAAATACATTGTGATGCAGTAATTTTTTAACTGATATGTACTAACTTTTTTTTACTGTAATGCACTAACAAAATACATTATGATGCAGAAACTTTTTAACTGAGATGTACTAACTTTTTTAACTGTAATGCACTAACATAATACATTGTGATGCAATAACTTTTTAAACTGAGATGTACTAACTTTTTTAACTGTAATGCACTAATAAAATATATTGTGATACAGTAACTTTTTAACTGAGATGTACTTATTTTTTTAATTGTGATGCACTAACAAAATACATTGTGATGTAGTAATATTTTTAACTGAGATGTACTAATTTTTTTTACTGTAATGCACTAACAAAATACATTGTGATGCAGTAACTTTTTAACTGAGATATACTAACTTTTTTAACTGTAATGGACTAACAAAATTCATTGTGATGCAGTAATTTTTTAACTGAGATGTACTAACTTTTTTTTACTGTAATGCACTAACAAAATACATTGTGATGCAGTAACTTTTTTAACTGAGATATACTAACTTTTTTAACTGTAATGCACTAACAAAATTCATTGTGATGCAGTAATTTTTTAACTGAGATGTACTAACTTTTTTTTACTGTAATGCACTAACAAAATACATTGTGATGCAGTAACTTTTTTAACTGAGATGTACTAACTTTTTTAACTGTAATGCACTAACAAAATACATTGTGATGCAGTAACTTTTTAACTGTGATGTACAATTTTTTATATTAGGGTTTTTGTTTTGAGAGAGGTAAATACTATTCACATAAGTTTTTTTTATTTTGTGATGGATATCTTCTTAAAATCAATTCAAAAATTATCAAAAAAGAATGTCAATGCATGAATTTATATAATTTAACTTGCAAGATATAATTCAAAAAAATTAGCTAGTCTAGTGGTTATGTGGTTTGTTAATATCACAAAGATATTAGGTTCAAATCCTGTTGCTGGCAATTTAAAAAACAAACAAATTTAAAAAAAAATTAAAAACAAAAAAATTAAAAACGAATTTTACCAAAAAAATTAAAAAACGAAATTAAAAAAAACTGATGACATGGCAAGCACGATGACGTGGCATTATGACGTGGAATAAAATAGTCAAATGCCTCCTGTTATATACAGTGTAATATATATATTTTTATATATATATATATATATATATATATATATATATTTATATTTATATTAAATACACAAAAAATGTACTCTTTGTGTATTCGTATGTGCCCCCGATAGGCTCACGTATTTTTAGTCGTATAAATAATATACGTAACGACCACAAACCAACAAAAAAGACAAAACAAAGCGCACTATAGGCGCATTATGAAATGTGAGAATGCATGGTATTTGTTAACTCATAAAACAACATAAAAAGACAAACACAAGCGCATTCTGAGAGAAAACGACAAACACAGGGCATTCTTGCATTCGAGGCGCATTCACAAAATGACAAGCATTCGAACGCCACTTTAATTTAATTTTCAAAACTTTACGCATGAACACTTAAAGACTGAAAAAGTAAAACAACTAAAAGATTGTTGGTGAAGATGTAAAAACTAATAATTCTAGGGAATGAGGTAGTGGGTGGTCGGAGTTAATTGAATGAGGAATATGAAGTGGGTGGTTGAGTATATTGAATGTGTTTGTCTTTATGATTCAAAGGGTTGTGTTTATGATACGAAGTAAAGACATAGCAGTAACTTACACACAAAAAGACAAAACACAACGCATATGAGGCGCATAAAACTTAAAATGCGCTGGGGGTGTGAAGTCATGTTCATTTTCGTAATATGATAATATTTGGTCCGGATTCCTAAATTGGTTAGGGTTTTAGTTGATTTTGGTAATTCCTTTTAAATGTATTAGGCTACTCGTTATAGCTCGGTTGTCCACCTAGTCGAGCCAATCGTTCGTCGATCGACCTTGTTGTGGGTGTGTCAGTCGTCGGCTGACACCGGTCGAGTACTCGATTGATATTGAGATGCACGAAAAGTCAAAAAATCATCCTCATTTCTTATATAAAAAACTTTTTAAACTTTTAGAATTTAAACACTTTAACACTATAAATACCCCACTCATTTCACCATTTTATTCACGAATTCAAACTACAATTCAAACTACTACTCATATTTATTTCAACATGCCTAAAAAAACACCCAAATCAAAAACCTCAAGATCTCGAATTCAAGAATGCGTTTTGCAATTAACACCGAATCCGAATTTCTAATTATCCGGTGTCTCACCGCCCATTCGCTTTTGATCTCCAGGTTTTGAATATCATCCACAGTTACCACAACCACCACAAAATCATAACATGTTTTATCAAAATCGTCCATTCAATCATTTGTATAAAAATCAACAATCTTTTCCAATCACCAACTGGAATGTATCGTCCTACTATGGATTCATCGACGTCTTCCCAATCAAATCAACCGTATTCTCCGCTTAATCGTGTTAATATTGATATGGATTTTGAGGAGTTAATGTATAGTCAAGATTATTATGCGATTCAA
>BQNB010133269.1:4641-18494 GCA_026074375.1 Tanacetum coccineum
TTTTATATATTTTGTAGGAAAAATATATTTTGTAAGAAAAATATAAAAGTTTCTAAAATTTTCTTTTTTTATATATTTTGATGAAACGTTTTACGAGGCATGGGACCGATTCAATGATCTTCTTAGGGGATGCCCGCATCATGGGTTTTCAGAATTGCATCAACTCGATACATTCTTAATGCCAATTCTCTAAATTGGAATGATCAAGATTCATTGAATTCCGCTGCAGGTGGTAACTTTCTAGATAAAATGCCTCGAGAATGCCTAAAAATCATCGAGAGCAAGTCCAAAGTTCGTCAATCATGAAGCAAAGCCATTGTTTCTAAAGTGAGTACGAGCTCTTCTACCCCAGCAGTTTCATCCGATGTTGCTGAGTTGAAAGATATGATTTTGACCTTTTGCCTTGGTTAAGGGCATTTGGTTGAGATTTGCATTTGAGTTATTTTATATATATACTTTCAGACGAATCAACCCACATGCTCACATCCGATATTTCAACAAGATCACTTCTACGATGAAGTTCCCGAACGTCCCGAGTACGTCGGTTAGAGCGTTGATTCTCGATAAGAAAAACCAAACCCCAGCTCCCTTAAAAGCGGTTGAGCAAAGTTGTGTAACTTGTGGGGGATGTCATTCTTACCAAAATTGTCCAGCCACCGATGGCAACATTTATCGTGACAATATCCAAGAGTATGTGTCACAAGCCGCTGCGGCAAATTTCAACCAAGGAAATACCGGTTACCGACCTCAGATGGTTGCAAATCAAATTCGACCTCCCGGTTTTCCTCCCATTCAAAGCCATAATCAAAACAATTTCAATCGGGGAAACAATTACAATCAAAACCGAGGGAACAATTTCAACCAAAGCCAAGTTTACCGTCCCCAGGTTAATCAACCACCAGCTTACCAAGCTCCTGTTCCTCAGACACATAGTGTGTCCAAAACTGATTTTGACAACTACGTCAAGGCTAATGATGCAGTTCTGAGGAACATGCAAAACCAAGGCCAAACCTTGCAAAACCAAATGGCCAATTTAACGGACATGCTTTCCAAGTTCGTAACTTCTAATACCGCCTCTACTTTCGTAACTTCTAATACCGCCTCTACTTCAGGTTTGGGAACTCTCCCGGGTAACACCATTACCAACCCGAAGGAAGATTTGAAAGGTATCACCACCCGGAGTGGTGTTGTATATCAAAGACCCGCGATTCCTCCCACTTCATCTTCTTCTCCGAATGTAATGAATCGTGATACCAAGGTTACAAAGGACACGATGCTTCCTACTAATAACGGAAGCACCGAAGACGTCCAACCTCCGGTAGTTCAAGTCTAATATCATAATCCAACTTCCGAGCCCGTTGTTGCTCCCGTTGGTGCTTTGATGCCTGGCCAACGAACATCAATTCCATTTCCTTCAAGAAGGAATGATGAACGGCGCCGAGAAAAAGCTAACGATCAAATTGAGAAATTCTACGAAATCTTTAGAGATTTGAGTTTCAAAATTAGCTTTACAATTGATGCTACTTACTATGATCCGAAGGGTGACATTCTTATTCTGGAAGACTTCCTCATAGTGAACCATTACCTCCTATTTCGAATCATAAAGATTATTCGCCCGGAATCCAGAAAGAACTTAAAATTGTTGAAGCTAAAGCCGTTAAATCATTAATTGATGAGCCTCCCGAGGTTGACCTCAAGGACTTGCCACCTCATTTAGAATACGCATTTTTGGAAGGCGACGACAAGTTGCCCGTCATAATTGTGAAAGATTTAAAGGATGAGGAAAAGGCAGCTCTTATCAAGGTTCTAAAGTCCCTATAAGCGAAGCCATCGCTTGGAAACTCTCCGATATCAAGGGTGTTGTTCCAGAGTTTTGTACTCACAAAAGATCCTTTGGAAGAGGTCTACGATACCAACAGTTCAGAGTCAAAGAACGGGGTAACCCAAAGATCCACGACGTCATCAAAAAAAGAGGTTGAAAAACTTCTTGACGCCTGACTAATTTATCTGATCTCTGACAGTCAATGGGTAAGCACGGTACACTGTGTACCAAAGAAGGGTGGCATAACCGTCATCAAGAATGATGATAATGAATTGTTCCCGACCAGATTGGTTACGAGGTGGCGAGTATGCATTGACTACCGAAAGTTGAATGAAGCCACCCGAAAAGACCATTTCCCATTACCCTTCATGGATCAAATGCTTGAAAGACTCGCGGGAAACCAATACTACTGTTTCCTCGATGGCTTCTTGGGTTATTTCAGTTCCTATAGACCCGATGGAATCAAGAGGAAGACACATTCACATGCCCATACGGAACATTTGCCTATCGCCGCATGCCTTTTGGGTTATGCAATGCACCTGGCACATTTCAACGATGTACGATGGCAATCTTCCTGACATGATCAAAAAGACATTGGAATGTGTTCATGGTTGACTTCTCGGTTCTTTGGGGATTTCTTTCTCTACATGCCTATCCCATTGGAAAAGATTGTTGAAACGGTGTGAAAGACCACCAATTTGGCCCTAAATCTGGTCTGAGACAAGAAAAAAAGCCATTTTTATGTTAAAGAAGGAATATTGTTCTAGGTCACAATATTTCTTTGTCGGGAATTGAGGTCGATCTTTGATAATTTTGAGGTTATAGCTATATCCCTCACCACCGGTACTGTCAAAGGTGTCCGTATTAGTTTTCTTGGGCATGTGGTTTTTACCGACGTTTCATACAAGACTTTTTTAAAATTGCCCGTCCAATGACCACTTGCTGAAAAAGAGGACTCCATATTTCTTCTCAAAAGAGTGTATTGAATCCTTTATACAGTTTAAAATGAAAATTGACCGAGGCTCATTTTGAGTGCTACTGACTGGGACTGCCTTCGAACTCCACTGTGTGATGCAAGCGGAGCTTTGCATTGGCGAGCAGTCCTTAGGGCAACGAAAGAAAACAAAGCTTTCCAAACTAATTCACTATGCCAACAAGACAATGACCGAAGCTCAAGCACACTACACTACGATCGAAAAAGAATTACTTGCCGTAGTGTACGCTTTTGAGAAATTCCGGTAATATCTCGTTTTGTCCAAAAGTATAGTGTATACCGACCATTCTGCTATAAAGTATCTCTTTGCTAAAAAGGATGCTAAGGCAAGACTGATGCGGTGGATCCTTTTGCTCCAAGAATTCGATGTTGAGATCCGAGACAAAAAAGGAGCAGAAAATCTTGCCGCCGATCATCTCTCCAGACTTGAGAACCCTCACCAAAATGAGTTCGAGAACAAGGAAATCACGGAAACATTTCCACTCGAAACTCTTGGATCGGTTGCTCTTCGTGATGATAATACCCCATGGTTTGCAGATTTCGCAAACTACCATGCGGGGAATTTCATTGTCAAGGGAATGTCGACCCAACAGAAAAACAAGTTTTTCAAAGATGTCAAACATTATTTCTGGGATGACCCCTTTCTATTCAAGATCTGTGCTGACCAAGTAATTAGGCGTTTACTGTGTTTCGGGGCAAGAAGCTTTTCTCAAAGCCTTTGACCAGTAGACCCACTGGGGGACACTACGGTGCCAATTACACGCTAAAAAAGTATCTTCGATTCGGGATTTCTATTGGCCCTACAAATTACAAGGAATGCCCATGTCCTTTGTCACCCCGATGTGACATTTGTCAACGTTCAAGGCAAAAATTACGCAACGTGATGAGATGCCACCAAAACTCTATCCAGTTTGCGATAATCTTCGTTTTGGGGCATTGATTTTATGGGGGCGTTCTCGTCTTCAAGAGGGAACAAATAAATACTCGTGGCAGTCGATTACTTATTCAAATTGGGTTGAAGCAAAGCGCTCTCCCACCAATGATGCCGACGTTTCTGCAAATTTCTTAAAACTCTCTTCTCCAGATTTGGTGCCCCTCGTGCAATCATAAGTGATCGCGGAACCCATTTTTGTAATGACCAATTTGCAAAGGTCATGCTTAAATATGGAGTCACTCATCGTCTCTCCACCGCATATCACCCACAAACAAGTGGGCAAGTTGAGGTATCCAATCGTGGTTTGAAAAGAATTCTTAAAAGGACCGTGGGCGAAAACCGTGCCTCTTGGTCGGACAAACTGGATGACGCTCTCTGGGCCTTCCGTACAGCTTACAAAAACACCCATGGATGCACTCGTATAAGCTTTGTATATGGAAAGGCAAGTCATTACGATGAGTTAGAGACAAAAGCTTACTAGGCCTTAAGCATAAAAACTTCGATATCAAAAACCGCGGGTGATCACAGAAAAGTTTGCTTAACGAATTAATGGAACTCGTGATCATGCCATGAAACTTTGGATATTTAAGAGTAAACAAATGAGAATCCATGACTCAAGATCAAAAAATCCGCGTTTTCAACGTCGGTGATCGTGTCCTCCTCTTTAACTCTAGATTTGAAGATTTTCTCGGGGCAAGCTTAAGACCCGTGGAGTGGGGACCATTCACTGTAACCTATAGTTTTTACCGAATGGCCGACCATCGAGTTATCCCAAAACTCCGGGACTAAATTCCAATAAAAAGTAAATGGTCATCGTTTGAAGCACTACTTTGGAGGGGACGTACCAACCGAGGTTGTCCCGGATCTCCAAACCTTCCCCAAGGACCAATAAATTCGGGGAATCGGGTCAAGTGTAGCGACCTTAAACAAGCGCTTCGTGGGAGGCACCCCATGCTTATCAGTAGTAGTATGTAGTAATGAATAAGTGTTTTTGTGTGAGGAGGCTTGCATTTTCCATTACCCGTTGATTTTGGTCCATGTTTTGGTGTGTGCTTTGTGTTGTATGTCACAGGATTTCCGGATTGGTGGAAGACTCTTCGTGCTCGCAGTTTTATCCTTCCATCACACAAAGTGTTTCACATTCGCTTCATTTTGGGAACTCCGTATCCATAATCTAATCGACTAACGTTTTATCTTTTGACCACACTTAATAAACGGCCTTAGATTACCGTAGGTAACCCCTTTAAAACATCGAGGACTATGTTTAGTTCTAGTATGGGGGGGATCTTCGATTTGATTTTTGCCTGCAGTCGTTGTTATCACGTAATCCTGTTTTTACCACCAAAATTTTCGCAAAAATACCAAAAAAAAAAAAAAAATTTAAAAATTTTCAAAAATAAAATAAGTGTTTTGTCGCAATTTTGACTTTCCCAATTGGTAGAATGAGAATAAATTTTAAACTCGGTCTTTATCGGGCGTGGATGTGACATAGCTTTGTTTGTGCCCCTTAACCATTAATAAACGAAAGTTTATTAGGCTAAGCATTCGCGGATCCTTGTACTAAGACTTTATATTTGCGATGAACGAAAAAAAATGATAGTGTTATTTACAGTAGGATGCTAAAAAGGATTATTTGAAAATCTTAAAAGCTTTATAAGTGTAACTTGTCGCTATTTTCTCCCAGAAGATCTTAACCTGAACTAATTATGTGCTTAATTTTGCTTAACTTTAAAACCGACATTTTCTAAAAAGAAGCTCTTTCGGAAACGGAAATATTCATCTTAGTTCAGCTTTATACTTGAGTTTCTAAAATGAAATTCTCTCTATTACGGAAAATAGGTTGCAAAAAAAAATAAAAAAATAATAAAAAAATAAAATAAAATAAAATAATATAAACTGTGGGCTGATAAAGGTTTACTGCATCTTGACGGCCAAACCAATGTTGCGTCTTCAAAAACAAGGCCCATAGTGAGATAATAAATTGTTAGGTGTATCAATAAGAAAAACGTCGTCAGGACTAAGTCACTACATCTTGTCGGAGGCTGTGGTCCGATGTTGTAGTCATGTTAAATGATAGGTGGTATTGTAGTATAGTATATAGAATAATGAAAATTAATGGTTTAAGATATGTTTTTCTTAACTAAAGTATAATTTTGAACTAAGAATAACTTGCTTTAAGGACTTCAAAAGTTGTTGGTTGTAGTCTGGTAGTTATTTCGATTAAGTATTCTCGTGGGGTGACAATAACCTTGGGCACTTAGCTGATGAGGCTAGGGACGTTCCTGAGAAGAAAAGGTCGCTACATGGAATAGTCTCACCATGAAATCACTTAAATTTTTTATGTTTTGCGTGCTTTGTGTAGTGTTGTTTATATTGCGGTAAACTAAGAAATTCGGCCTATAATGTTGGAGTTATCCCGCTATTAACATTGCGAACATTCTCTTGTGGGGGTGTCCACTGATTAACCTAGTCAAATCTCAGTTGGGATCTATAGAGAATTTGCTAGTTTGTGGGTGATTCTAGTCTTTTCCCCAGATTTCTTCAGAAATATCATTATGCACATAAACCATACTACTTTCTAAAAACCGTCGATCTAAATTTACTTAAATAAGCACAATCACTCAAATTGAATAATTGTTGGGAGCGGAAAGTTGACAAGTCATAGTTATAAGTAGTATGAGCATCTTTACTTATACTTAACGGTGATTTCGTTTTTACGCTTAGCTTGGGACTAATGAAAAATCGGGGACGAAGAATTTATCCATCAGGACATCCGTAGATTATTCTATGGGCACTTCTCATTCTATGATCCCAATGTTGATAAAATAAAGGAAGTCAAACAGGTAGTTAAGAAAAGAAAAAATCCAAACAATATTAGGGATTTTTAGTGTACATATAAAAATGGTGAAAAACGGGACTTGTCTCGAGAAGCTATTGATTACTTTGTTTACGCTTAACGAAAATTAGCTCTTTTAAAGGTTATTAGTGAGGGTGATCGAGATTCTTTGTTTCGTTAAATGTTTACTTCATAACATTGCGTGAGGACACGACAATACCTTAGTATGAGGGATTTTGGTATGTGCTTAATTACACATACCTTTTCCATTAAAAACGGACTTAAATGACCAAAAATGTATCAAAAATACACTGTATTTGTATGTTTTACATTCGTATTGTGCAGGAAAACGGATTATCTCAACAAAAGCACGAAAAACAAAGCCTAAAAACGACCAAAACCAAGCACGAGAATGGAAAATGTGTGAAAAAGAACACAGTCAAATCGAAGTCCAAAGACAGTCCAAAGTCCATAAGGTAAACAAAAGTCAACCCCGACAAAGTCAACGTCAAAAGAAAGTCAAAGCAAAGAAAAATATAACTTGAGGGACTGAAATTGCCAAATCCCAAAGTTATATTACAAAGGAAACAAAGACAAGGGTTAAATTTGCAATTCAAGGAAAGTATAACTTGAGGGGGCTTTTCCTCCATACCCTAAAGTTGCTTTACACAAGACCACCTTGTAATTACCCTATACAAGTTGAGGGGGCATTTCTGCCACAACCCTCATACTTGTTACAACACAAGGACGGATATTTTGCAATAACTATATAACTTGGCAGGGGGCAATCATGTGGAAAACAAAACCCTAACCCTTTAAAACATTTACAACTTTTTACCCTTTACCCCAAATCCTTTTTCACCACGTCTTCCCTAACCCACTTAACCCACCTTAAACTTCTTTCCCCGCCAAACTAAATCCCAAAACACTGTATAGCCTTTCTCCCCACCCTTTTACCTGAAACCTCCTCGAATAACCCCTGGATAACAACCCCCCTCTACCTCTACTACCAACCATGGTCACATGATACCATCACACGCTGACAATCCTCGCCAATTTTCAAGAAAAAGGCAACTTCGATGGCTGGGATCATTTGAAAGAAGCTCAAGGACAAAAAGGATGGCTTGGATTGAATTTGAAGACTCCCTCAGAGAACAAAAACACTTCTGGTTTCCCTCATAAAGAAAGCACACAAGAGAAGACATAGAGTAGTTTTTTTATTATAAATAGAGCAATTTGTAAGCCTAAAAAAACAAGAACATGATATATCTTTCTTTTCAGCTTATTTTAAATGTCTTTAGCTTATTATAATTTTGTTTCTTGTAACCTTTAAAGTTTAATGCAAGTTGAAAGTTTCTAAGTAATCCTACCTATGTCTTTGATTCCTAATTTACTTGTTGTTTAAAAGCTCTTTTAAGCCTTTAAGAAAAACTTCATAAGAATGTTGTTAACTTAAGTTATGAATGCATTTTTAGTTGTTGTAGATTTAGCCTTTTTTCACTCAAAAATATAAAAAAAGAGAATTCAAGATGCTGCCAAGCCAATTCAGACAGGAGCTAGGTTAGGGATAATTATGGAGTGCTCTAGTCTTTGTTTAGGAGATCTTATGGTAAGCACTTAGATTGTTATAAGTTTTTTTATGCTTCTTTCACAGCCAAAGCTAGACCCTTTTAAGTCAAATTTTTCATTTTTTTGAATTTTCTGTTAGCACTACTTATTTTCCTTGCTTATTTCCTTGATTTTTTAGCTTAATTATTGTTGTTTATGCTTATCTATGTTTGTTGTTTGCTTAATAAGTGTTTAGTTTAAGTTTTTATGCAAAACTGTCATTATTTGCTTATAAACTGCTTATTCATTATTTGCTTAATCTAGTGCTTATTCTTGTGTTTTTAATATTGCTTATTGCTTATTAATGGATGTTTGTTATCTGTTTTTCAAAACCCTTTGCTTAAATCTCTTAAAAACAGTTTTAAAAAGGTTTTTCATTACTTACAGGGGTGTGTGGGTTAACTTTCCCAAGGTGGGTCAAAAGTGTGTAAAAAATCATTGGGGTCACTTTGCATTCTTTAACAAGCCTCTTATAGTTGTTTTCCATATGTTTTTCAAAAGTTTAAAAGTTAGATGTTTGTTTTAATATTTTCTAAAAACCTCTTTAAATCTGTGTGGCCAATTCTGTCCACAAGTGTTCATTTGATTAAGGATTTGAAAACCACTTTCAAGTGAAGTTCTAGTGTCCTTTTTTATGTGTCAATGCAGTAGTCCAAGTCTCTTTTAAGTTTACTTTGTAATTTTAAAATCTGTCATTCTTTTTGGTCAAGTATTCATAGTTAAAACTGCCCCATTTTCATTATCATTTATCAGATACTTTAATTTGTTTTTAGCTTCTAATTTTTTGTACACAAGCTCTTTAGAAGCTAATATCTATCTGTTTTGACTTACTTTTGATTTTCAAGCTTATTTTCCAGCTTATTTGGTGGCCTGGACTTCGTCCCATTTTCTCTTGCAAAAGGCTAAATCAGCATATGCTTGCTGTGACAGCATCTTTACAAACCTTTTCGTGGGCTTTGTTAAATCTCAAATTCCTTTTTCTTTGTAGTTATATGTAGCCCATAAGCTGGTCTACAAGCTCATACAAGCCCCTTAGCCTTAGGACCCCTTTAAGTGGCTTATAAGTTAAGCAAAAAAAAGTGTCCCAAAGCTGTTTGGCCATTTTGAATGCATTTTCAGCCAAAAAGGCTAATTGGCTTCTTCTGGCTTATTTTGTTATCCTATTTTGCTTAAAAATTGTTCCTAGTTGCCTATTGGACTTGTAAATTGGCATGAGATAAGTTACCATCAATTTGCTTTGGCTTATTTGTGTCAAAAGTCAATAAGAAAAAGGCAAGTGTGCCTTTTATGCAATTAAGCAACCTGTCTGTCACTAGCTTTTTCAATAAGCTTTTCATAGCTCATTTGTGATTTAAAATGATTTAATTTTCTCGTTTCTAGTAGCTATTAGGTTGGGCTTTTTAGTGGAAAAGCCCTTTTTGCCTTATCAATCTGTTTGGTGGCTTATTTTTAAGCTCAATTAGCCACCTCTACTGTTTTTCAGTCAGATTTGGCTTAAGAGCTTATTTGTTTAATTTTGCTTTTCTGTTGCTTATTTTGTGCTCATTCTGTTTATGCTTGTTTATTATGTTGGCCTTAAGCCATTTTTAGCTTATTTAGTTTAGTTAAAGCTTATTTGAACTTATTTGCTTATTAACAGTTTAAGGATTAGTTAAAAAGTTAAGACTGTCGAATTAAAGCCCTTTTTCCAGCTTATTTATAAGCTTTTGTCAAAAGTCTCAGTTATATAAAGTGCTTATCTTTTTGAGCTTAACAAGTTTGTAAAGAAAAATTTTGAAAAAAAAAATAAAAGGGGAAGGCCAAGCTACCGGCGTGAGCATAGACTCGAAACCCTTGGTAACCCTCAAAGCCCTCAACCCTTATAAACACAACACACACTACCGCTGCGCCCTTGGGTCTTTTCTGTTAGACCTTTGGGCGCTTTGGTATTTAAGGGTGTTTTGCCCCATAAGCTTTATAAGCTGTTGAGCTTATTTTGACAGCTTATTTGATAAGCTGGTCAAGCCAGCTTATTTTTCTTAGGACCGTCACACTTTCAAGTATTTTTTGTAAATTTTTCAGATTTTTATAAAATCTTTTAGTATTTTTTATAATTTATTTTCTTTTTAAACTTTAAAAAATCATAAAAATAAAATTTAATCAAATAATATAAAACTTTTTTTAAAAGTTTCTTTTCCATAGTATTTTGTAGGAAAAATATTAAAACTTCTGTAGGGTTAATTTTTAAAAATTTTAATTTCTAAAGAACGGGTTTTGGACCCGGTTTTGTTTTGACTCGCTTTGGGTCAAACGACTCGTTTTTAGTCTAGTTTTTTTTAACTTTCGTTTTATTTTTCATTTAAAATCTATTTTAGCTTTTAAATTTGTTCTAGGTTTAATTTGAAAATTAGGTTGTTTAGCCCTCGTTTTCGTGCCCGTTTTTAGGATTTAAGTTATTTAGCTTTCGTTTTTAGGTTTAATTAATTTGTTTTTGCATCTTTAATCTTAGAAATAGAAAAATCAATCATACCTTTGTCATATTCGAACATCAATCATCAATCCGTCATTCGATTTTCCATTCAAGCCTCGTTGGGACTTAACGACCCGGGAACTCATACTTCCGGTTACATATATATTTTATTTAGTGAATTTTGACTTCTTGCCTTGGTCAAAGGCAATTGGTTGAGTGTTTGCTTATATATTATATATATATATATATTATTGACGAATCAATTTTTGGCGCCGTTGCCGGGGAGGCTGAAAACGATTATCGTTACGTTTGACAATTTGTGTTTGAATCTGTGAATATTTTCTTCTATAAAAATATAAAAAGTACAAAAATATTTTTCATTTTCTTTTCTTAGTATAATTATCATATAAAAATAAAGAAAAAAAAACAAAAAATATAAAATACATCTGTCCATAATAAAGAAATAAAATTACAAATTTGTAAATCCAAAATATAAGTATTCAAATTGAGGTATTATAATAATAACATTTCCGGTGAACTTAGCATTAAATACTGTTTGACTAATCTTCAATCAGCATTAATGTTATTCCAACTTTGTCTTGTAGGTCCTCCATCTTTAACATGTTTTGTCATAATCAACTCAAATTATAATTCCCAACAATCTTCCCCTAGTTGTTGAGTTGATAAGACAAAACACGAATGAAACAAGATGGAAACATAAAGGACCAAAGTTGTAGTCAAAGAATACTACAAAAGACTTGGTCAAAGATAATGAATTGGTCAAAGATAATTAATTGGTCAAAGATAATTAATTTGGTCAAAGATAATGAATCATTATTAATTGGTCAAAGATAATTAATTTTATCATTATTATCATTATTAGTTTCCATGTAAACCTTGACTCCTTTTACTATAAAAGGAGGTCTAAGGTATGTAGTTTAGGAATCATAATCCATCATAGTTAGATCTCTCCCAATGAGAGTCTAATAGTTAGTAGTTAGTTTATTAGATAGTTAGTGTAGCCTCAAGGATTGTGGATCCTTGTTACAGTTTGTAACCATTTATTCTGATCAAATTAATGGAGGCTTGAATGTTTAGTAGTAAAACCTTGTTGAATAGCATTATTGTTCTTATTATTTCGCTGCGTGTTAATGTTATTCGTAAAACTAATCCTAGATGGGCTAAACGATTCTTATCAATTGGTATCAGAGCGGGTTGCTCTTGATATCTAGGATCTACAAGGTATATATCTTTTTGGTTTTTGGATGGATTTGGATCTCGGACAGAACTATTTTTCAAATAGTTTATTCTTATTGATTTTATGGCTCGTTTTTGGAGATTTATTAAAGATGTGATTACGAAGACGGTTGATTATCACTCATTTGATGTTGTAGTTGAGTTTCACATATGCGTGTTCTTATTATATCTTAAACGGCGTACAACGTTTAATGATAACTTGTTCGTACTTTTAATGATGTGACGAAGACTTGACATATCTAGCAATGACGGTTTTGCTATCACTTAAAGGAGTTACGTTATTGTGCTCAGTGTCTCATTTTATAGGATAAATGAGGATTTTGTCAAGAGATTGAGGTCTACTCTCGAAGAAGAAGGGTGAGTTTCTTTATCACGTGGATAGTACAAGACATAAGACACAAGTTTGGGATATTCAACTTCTTCATCAAATTCGTTATACTCTGTTTTCTTCATCAGTGATCACTACATAGAGCCTACTGAGTTCGAGATTCAAGAGATGGTAAACATATGGGTTTAAGGGAAAGCTTATTGATTAAATGTTTAACCATCTACATGGTACATATCCACAGAAGACCCCTACCTGAGTATACTTTTAAGGGGAAGAGTGCATGGATTCAGGGGAAGTTCTTCATCTATATTAGCTTCAGGGGAAGCTTGTGCTTATTGGTTTTGTCATTATCAACTAGGGGAAGATTGTTGGGAATTATACATTGAGTTGATTATGACAAAACATATTAAAGATGGAGGACCTACAAGACAAAGCTGGAATAACATTAATGATGATTAAAGATTAGTCAAACAGTATTTAATGCTTAGCTAAAAGATAAAGATCAACATTAATGCTGATTGAAGATTAATCAAATAGTATTTAATGCTGATTTATAGTTTCCTAATTTTATTTGATCTTATCTTGTCTTGTAAACCCTAACCCCTCTAGTATATAAAGAGGGGTAGGCATCTAGTATTGATTATACATCATAGTTAGATCTCTCCAATTAGAGTCTAATAGTTAGCTTATTAGTTTATGTAATAGTTCATAGTCGACTGATTAAAGTCGAATAGTTTATAGTTTATTAGTTTATGCATAAAAACCTTGTTCATAACATTGTTGTTCTTATTTTTTATTCCGCTGCGTAATCAATGTTATGATATCCTAGATGGGCAAAACGATCTATGAAGCCTACAATTAAGGTTTCAACAAATAACGGAAGCACCAAAGACGTCCAACCTCCGGTTGTTCAAGTCCAATCTCATAATCAAATTTTCGAGCCCGTTGTTGATCCCGTTAGTGCTCCGATGCCTAACCAACGAACATCAATTCCATTTCCTTCAAGAAGAAATGATGAAAGGCGCCGTGAAAAAGCTAACGACCAAATTGAGAAATTCTACGAAATCTTTAGAGATTTGAGTTTCGAAATTATCTTTACGGATGCCTTGACCCTTATGCCGAAATTTGCCTCGACTCTAAAAACTTTAATCGGAAACAAAGAAAAGTTGAGTGAAATGGCTAGAACTCTATTGAACGAGAATTGCTCAGCAGTCACCCTAAACAAGTTACCAAAAAAACTTGGAGACCCTGGCCGATTTCTTATTCCATGTGAATTTTTAGGGATTAATACATGCAACGCCTTGGCCGATCTCGGCCCAAGCATTAATCTTATGCCATATTCCGTCTGGAAAGATCTCTCTCTTCCCGAACTAACCCCGACTTGCATGACGCTAGAGCTAGCGGACCGTTCAATCACCGAACCGATCGGTATCGCCAAAGACGTCCGTTTAATGGTGGGAAAGTTCCATTTTCCAGCAGATTATGTGGTCGTTAGGGATGGCAACGGGTCGGGTTCGGGGCGGGTTTTAGTGTACCCATACCCGCACCCGTACCCGCCCCATTACCCGTTGGGTACCCGGTTAATATTATCCATCGGTTTTTCGGGTTTCCCCGCGGGTATCGGG